>APFE030073375.1:19298-72248 GCA_000404065.3 Pinus taeda | reverse complement strand
TTGTCAGGCTTCAACAAAGGAACCAGTCAACCGTTAGGGATCCTTCCAAATTTGCCTATAACTTTGAGAAGGAAAACCATTCACTTGAAAGTGATGGTAGTCCAAGGGCCACTAGATTACAATCTACTCCTTGGGCGTGACTATGTTTACAACATGGGAGCTATTGTTTCCAGAATATTTCGGGTGATGTGTTTCCCGTATGAAGGCAGAATGGTGCAACTTGTCGAGCAGCTTTCATTTCCCAGTTCGAACACAGCTACGAGTCAAACACCATCCCTAAATGGTCTCTTTGCATCAAGAATGTCTCCTCAACCTCCAGTTCATCCACCTAATTACTGCGAGTAATTCAGTGAATGTAACAAAGCTTAGGGGGCATGCACCCTGGTCTGCCTCAGCAGGCGAACCCAGATGAAAAAATAGATTTCCATGTAGGTTATATGACCAGTATGAAATGCCATTTCCTTTTAGGATATGGGATCAGTCTGGAACATTTATCTCCTCACACGTTATGTGATTGGAATCTCACACCATTCACCTTTGTCTATTTCAATGGATAGAGCCAAGGAAGTGTTTTGTCTACTCTATAGACGAAATGATCCTGCTTAAATGCAGGAACTTCCATAAGGGAACTGGAAATTATCATTTTATCAACACCTGGGGGTATGCAAACCTTTTTTATGCAAGTGAAAAGCGACCAGTGTAACTCTAACCTCGTAGTATTTTAGCCAAACTTTTAGTTCAACTGCTTAGGTTCGTTCAATGGTCTAATCCACCATTCACATTTGTCGGAGATGCACATGCAAAGTGAAGGAAATGTTTTATTTAAACTATCCTACCTGACCTCAGTAGTTCATTAGCTCTTAGTGTAGTTAGTTTTGTAGTTGGTCGTTTCTAGCTTGCATACAAAAGGCAATGAGAAAAGTTTCGCATGGGCCAAGCTCACTAAAAAATGAACCTACTAATAAGAGACATATTTAAAGATCACTGGCATGAGCAATGTTACCATTGGGTTCAAGCTCATTAAAAAATAAACCTGCCACTGAGCATAGTTTCTAAGGAATCAAGCTCATTAAAAAATGAATCCACCCTCAGTAAATAACCTTTGTGATTGCATTTCTATCAGCCTCTTGAGCCTTGGTTATGTTCTTACCATCACCTCCACTCTTTTGGCTGACCATACACCTCCACTCTAGTTGCTACCCAAAAACATCACTCGTTCCTAAAAAATGAGTCCCTTTTAAGCTCTTTTTAGACTCGTAAAATATGAAAAGATTGACGAGGTACTGGCCTTTCCAGCTCGCTAAAGTAAAGGGAAGCACCATCCATCCTCTATATTTTAATCTTTTCGGACTGGAGGGATCATTCCATAAAAATATCGAGCACTTGTCTTATTCGGCTCGCTAAAGCTATCCAAAAGTCATTCCTTTCATATTATTTTATACTTTTTCAGACTTAAAGGATTATGCCACGAAAAAGGATTGTTGGAGTTACCTTTCTGTCTATTTTTAGACTCTCTAAACATGAAAGGGACTGAGTTATCTTTGTCATTAAACTCGTTAAAACAATAGCGACAAACTTGTCCATCCGTACAAGAGCGAGTTTCACTGTAACTAGGCTCGCTAAAACATAGAGACAGGTTTTCCCGAAGGGAAAATTATAGAACAAGAATATGTTATCCTCCTCAAGCTTGAAAAAAATAAAGAGGTACTAGTCAGCAATGGCTGGGGAAAAAGGGAAGAAAACTTGAAGAACTTCATTGGTAGTAGGTTGCTCTTGAACATGACACTATCACTCCATCACCATGATTGAGCTGGGTTGGGTTATTCCGTTCACTGGTCACATCACCATTGGTCCTCCGTACCATCCATTTTTGGGTTTAACACTATCAATCCATCACAGTGTCACTGATATGTTCAACAGAATTCATTCAGAGAATTCACCAACCCAGCTAATGCCTCATCCACTGCAATACCCTCACTCTCCATTATTCATGACCGCCATTCCTAAACCTTGTATCATCAGAGTGTTTTCAGCTCCAAAAAATCATTTTCTTCGTTTCGTGTCGTAGATGTGGGATTCATTAAGGCCCTCCTATGATGGGGCACTTCTTGTCGACATCAGCTCATTTTGCAAGAAGTTGACTTAGGAACAACCCTTTTAGTATTTTGAAGCTTGCATGCCTCAATGGAAAGTTTCTCACTTCCGATGATAGGTTTACATCAATGGCCTTCGACCGAAAAAATTGCCGTGATGTTCGACATCAGATCCTATATTGACACCACGTGAATTTTGATGTAGTACCTTCAGGGTCATTATCATTATCGGTGATTCCTCTCATGCCTGTTAATAGCTTATATCATTGGCTGGTAATCAGGCAATGTCTTTCCATGTTCAACTTTAGAACAAACTTTTACATGGATCGACTTGTACATTGGGCGAAGATTGAACAAGTTTTGATCTAGTTTCATCCATCTGAGCTACGATATATTCAGGAAAATAAAGGCATCAAATGTACACCATAGCTGCACACATGATCATCCAGGCTAAGGGATGATGGCTCTACAAGAATCACCAGTCTGCAACACTGGATAATTATCTGTCCTATGTACATGAAAATGAATTTATAAAGCTAAGCATGGGAATGCCCGCCTGAGCTAGATCATGAAAATCATATGAAGATAATGTTTGTATTGTATTTTATACAAGTCACCTTCCAGTTCGAAAAACCTCGAATCCTCCTGATAAAGCATTTCACCCGACATCAGAAGATCTATGACTTCATGCTTTAGGGGGCAACTCTTATAGACATATTTGGGCACTACAGCCCCAATCACATATGTCGATAAATGAAGGGCTCTTAAACCCCTAAAAGTGTTGTTTCACACCCTAAAGGATCATGGTCAACTTATTACATCATTTCCCAGAAGTTCCACTTGAAAAACCACTCAGAGTTGGCCAAAACTTGACCATACACACTGCTCCATGCTAAGGGTGCAATGCATATTGGCTGTTACACTACGCAGGTGCGATGCTTACTGAAAGAGCCTTCTATGGGGTGTGATGGGCAAGAGTAGACGAATAGCAATGATAGTTTGCTAAGTGGAAACTCAAATAATCTTCTAGAAACTGCTCATTTGACACTTGCCTCTATGAATTCGCCCAGGGATGAGTAGGAGATCATGAAATCTCCAAGTAGAACGAAGTACTATCAGTGAAATGACACTAATAAAAAACCTAGAAGCTGACTCACCCCTCTGCAAATATCTATAAATGGATCACTCAGCTTAGAGATCCAAGGGCTGGAATTTTGTAATTTTTAAGGAACTGTTATAGGTTTCTCTTCAAGAAGAAACATTGTGTTGTTGGGTGATCTTGGTTTTCATGAGGTGAAGAGGGCTTTCATGCTGGGAGGATGATGCTGGATCAGACAGCTGGGTTGTAATCCTCTCTTCTACTTCTATTATGAATAAAGTTATTTGAGTTTTCCTCCATATAATTGTGTACTTGTAACTCTCGTTATGTGTGGATGCAACTGTATTGATAATTTATTTCTGATTCTGCATTGTTTATGATATCATAGATCTTGATGCTTTGATGGTGTGTTGTTGCTTTGCCTCTACATATATTCTCTAAAGCGAGACAAGTAGGAGAATCGTGGCAACCTCTATCAAGGGAGAGAGGAAACAAGAAAGGAGCTAAGCAGAAGATACAGGTTGGCGCTCTCTGCTTCTTTCTTATCTATCATACCTAAAGGAAATCTTGAAGCACTTTCAATTGTTTGTTTCTAAGATAGCTACCTATCTTAGTGGGACTACCAAATCAAAAAGACACTAGCTTTCCTGGAAACATGCCCCCAGGTCTATAAGAACATTAGATACAAGGGCATTACCAATTTGAACTGAGACAACAAGGTTTCTAGGATTAGTACATTTTTCCATAGATACAGATCTTCTCACTAACTCTACTGCCCTACCTAGAAATTGAATGGTTTTGGGTTCCGATTTCTTCCTCCCGGGTTTCATGAGACAGAGTTCCTTAATAATCTTAGTGAAAATAGGGATCTCTTTGATGACTTGAAGCAAAGGTATCTTAATGAAAATATTTTGAAGTTTTGATGCCAAGATAGTCTCAGAAATAGGCTCACTTCTTTCCATCAATAGCCTCTTTGCGAAGGGAGGCTGGTTGGAAGAAGGTGGCAAGGATCCAGAGGGTAAGGGCTACTTGGTGGCTTCTTTCAGAGAATGGTTAGGAGTTTCCTCTTCTCCTTTCTCTTCAACAATTACTCTGGGTCGGTTCTGATTTTCTGATGTTACAGTCCTTCCCAATCTTAACTGGATATCATGAACCCTAACTGGAATAGACTGGTACTCAAATGGTAAAGGTGGGTTTGTTACATAAATCATTTGCACTGCTTTGTTATTGTTAGGATTAGGCATAGGTTGAGCAGGCAATTCACGAGGTCGAAAGGTTGGAGGTAAAGGCAATGGTGGACTAGACTGACTCGGAAGTAGTGGCATTGAATTTTGTGTATGAGGATATGACTACATAGGTGGCTGGTATGAATATGGGGAATGAGTTTGCCCTCTCCAACCTTGCTGCCATGGTTGAGAAGGTTGCCCATGCTGATATTGATTTCCATACTACCACTGTTGATTAGTGTTTGGATAAGAATATTCATGTGAATTATAACAAAAATAGTGTAGAGAAAATTCAGGAGCCATACCTGCACCTACCCAAGGCCAATTTCTTCTTGCTCCCATAGGATTCAAGTATTAAGCTTCAGGTTTCCCTATGTAAATACAACTTTAAGTCCTGGTATAGAGGGACTTTTTTCTGTGATATGGTCTTCTGCACAAATACCACACTATTAGTTTCTTTTAAATTAAGAGGGCACTCTTTAGGCAGATGCTTATCTCTACATTTAGGATAGAAAATACATAGTGACTCTTGTTCCTTTATAAGTTTTTGCTGAAATTTTAAAGAGTCCAATTGTTTAGAAACAACATTCATTATATCAATTTTCATGTTTTCCATTTTATTTTCTAGTCCAATAATTATAGCATCGGTAGATTCAGTTTTTCAATTTCTATTTCGAGTTCCTCTACCAGATCTATACTGATTTCTTGAAAATTTCCTACATAATTCACAAGTTTGATCAAAAGTTCGCTGAGAGATATCACCTTGTCGAAGCAGATTTAGATTATTTCTAGCATTATGAGTAAGTCCTCTTAAGAACAAGGTTCTAATAGTGTTGGAATCAAGCTTAAGTTTCGACCTTTTTATAATATACAAAAATAATTCTAAGTAATCTTCAAGAGTTTCATCATCATCCTGTATGACTGTAAAAATTTCATCCTGCATGTCCCAAGTTTTGCAATCTTGCTGATATTTAGACAAAAGCACTCTCTTCATCTATTCCCGAGAGGTTATAGAGTTTCCTCTTAACCCCATGAACCAGCGCACGGTTGAGTCCTTGAGGGTAGTAGGAAATAATCTCAATTTCTAAGCGTTAATTAAATAATCCTAACTTCTACACAAAATATCAAACTCGAGTAGAAAAGAGTCAGGGTCTTCATGAACTTTACCATGGATATGGGGGAGAGCTAATGGTGGAATCTTCTTCATTTGTGTCACAGTATCAGGATCCACAATTGGAAACACAAAAGTTTATTGTTCTCCACTTACCTGGTCGTGGTTTTCACCAGACCCTTCTGCATAATTTTA
The DNA here is from genome assembly GCA_000404065.3 of Pinus taeda. Taxonomy (NCBI): domain Eukaryota; kingdom Viridiplantae; phylum Streptophyta; class Pinopsida; order Pinales; family Pinaceae; genus Pinus; species Pinus taeda. The sequence goes on along the minus strand of APFE030073375.1, from coordinate 66,524 downwards.
ATGCTCTGCCATTGTCTCTTTCTTACTCTCGACAGGCTGAACCACACCTGAGTTGTTGTCACCAGTATCTAAGTGGATTATTCCTGTGTGATGGATTTGATTGGGCTTCCTTCTCATAGAAGGAGACCCAATATGAGAATTGTTTTCAAAATTATTTTGGCCCTTAGTGGGCTTTGAACCCTTACCTTTCCTAGGCATTAATTTTAGAAAAAGAAAGAAAAACAACAAGAAATTTCTAATAAAAAATGCTGTCAGAAATCAATTAACACCAGTAAAATTCCTTCAAAAGAAAAATATTTCCCAAACAACACTGAAAGAAAAAAATTACCTCTATTGTACAATCAAAGAATTCTTACCAAATCAAATTGCCTCCCGGGAAATGGTGCCAAAATGTTCGGTGAAGGAATTACACTTATGTAAACTCCTCAACACTTAAATTGTCAACTTGAGGGATTTGTAAACTTAGAGACAAAGCACAAGAAATTCCAGAGATGGTATGAATGTTTCTAATATGAATTCCTACTTAGGAGAAATTGCAGAATCAAACTATAAAGAAAAAGGAAACTTGAACCATCAAAATAACCTAAGGCTAGAACAAGAAGAAATGTACTTGGTAAAGAGATTTAGAAATAAAAGGAGGCAATTATTCTAGCTGACTATTGATTAACTATTGAGAGTGTGTTTTCTTTAGCAAGGACACCTTAGTAGTCTTCAACAAATGGGCCCTTCAAACCTGCTTATGTAAAGATGTCCTTGTCGCAAGAATCGATCTTGCACTAGTGTAGTCTGCTTGCACTAGTGCAGGAACAACGATTTATGCAGAAGATGTAAAATGATGTCCATATTAAAAGTGATTTTCTTTGTGGAAGGGCTTGAAATTTATCAAGTCCAAAGCAATCAAATCTTGTACCAAGAAACTGGTTCTTGTACCCAATCAGAGCTTCATACAGTTTAACTTTTAATTCTTGAAATCAATGCTTAATTACTGCAAGTGTTATGAAGCCAAATTGCATACCAAAAGGATGAATGTCTGCAGAAAAATGAAACAATCTTCCTAATTTATGCTGTTATGAAATGTTAATGAAAGGAAGAAAGTTGTTAGAAGTAAACTAAAGAGGCTTGCTACATCACACTATCTAGCACTAGTGCGGGAATAGTTCTTTTGCTTAGACCAGGTGGGGAAAACCAAACAAAACATGCAGAATGTGAATAGCACACAAATGTGCACTGGTGCAAGTAATTTCTCCTACTTGAACCAAGCAGGGAAAACCAAACCAAATGTGCAGAAAGTGAATACCACAACAACGTGCACCGATGTAGGTAATTTCTCCTGCTTGAACCAGTCAAGGAAAACCAATTCAAAATCAGATGTAGAAAAGGAAATTTAACTACTTCACGCTACATATATTGTTTCACTCAAACATAAATTAAAATGTTGTAAATTAAATCAAACTTGGCAGTTCAAAAACATAGATTACAAGAATAGAAAAGAGGGAGAACATGCTGGGTTGGCTGGGCCAAAGCCAACTAGAATGTTTCCCTTTCAAATGAAAACGCTACTCAGTACTGTATCAATTCGTCAACTATTAAACATAAAAAATAAGATTCATGAAACGTAAGGTGGAGCTCCCTTTCTTACTAAATCATCAAGGAAAATACATGTGTGATTACATACCCAACCCAGATTTGGGCGATAATAAAAGACAAGTCTGTTACCGCCTTCCTGGTTCTATCTTTGTTCTATACAACTCTATCAACCATTAAGCATTTCATCATATTTACATTTCTCCTTATATAGATCGTTAGCCGAAGGCTAAAAGGATCGTTTAAATCATTACATAGCCGATTACAGAATAAGCTTTCTTTACAACAAATTACATAACCAATTGAAAAATAAGCTTTCAACGTTTAAAATTAGTCATTTTAACATAACAAGCCGTGGCTATATCGAGTTGTTTGTTCCTCCTAAGTCTGATCTCAGCTACTGCAGATTGCCTTGCTGTCATAACTGGAACTCGACTGGATTCAGATATGTTCTATTGTTCGTGGCTAAGGCGGTGAAAAATTAGACAACAAGTAAAGAGATCCAAATTTGCTACCAAGATTCCCGACGCTGGCACTGGTGCAAGAGCCAATCTACACTAAAATCAGTGGTCAATGAGAGCATTTAACTATTAAATGACATAGGAGGTGTCGATAAGTTACAAACGTAATTATAAGCAAGAAATCACGTAATAAATAGTTAATAAATGCTAAGTTAAGTTAGAAAATGTAGCTTATGAAGTTAATGAAAAATGTGTCATCGTTCTTGCACTAGTGCAAGATGAGGGTGCATAAGATAGGTAAAATAGGGGTAAATTGTTATGATTTGGGAGGGGAAAAATGGTAAAAAAGGATGCAAATTAGGGGACTAACACTAAACATAAGATATCGTGTTCTTAAATCGATTTTTGAGAATATTGTTGCTCATCTTACCTGATCAAACTGATCAGTAATGTGGGGCAGCAAATATTTCTTATTTATAGAAAATTTGTTCAATTTCCTGTAATTTATGAACATTCTAAATGTACCATATTTTTTTTTAACAAAGAGTACCTGAGGTGTCCAAGGCAAAACACTCCGTCTAATATAAGCTTTGTCTAGTAATTCTTGTAATTGCATTTTGAGCTCCAACATTTCTGGATGCTAGGTAGCTCCTTGTACTAGGTCAATAGATATATTTGCATATCTTATGGGAGGTAGTCCAAGAATTTATATCGGAAATACATCGTTAAACTCCCTAATTACATGTGAGTTGTATAATATTGGATTTTTAGGTTTCTAATGAGTTTCATGAATTTGGATAGTAAAGATTTTTCAACATTTTCTTGCACTTATTTTCAGTTGTAATGTTGAAATTTGTCTAATAGAAGGTTGTTAGTATGCCTTCTATCAGTTGTTCAATTCCTTCTTCATTAACACAAGTCACATTTTTTTCTAGACAATTTATTACAACATTGTTTTTCTCTAACTAGTTCATGCTTATCAATAGGTCATAACAACGTAGATGAAGTACATTTAAATTTAACTTTGTTTTCCATCCATTTAATTTTATAGAGAACTTATTTTTATAACTAGTTACTTTCTTCTTTGTTCCTATCGTAAACTCTACTAACCAAGCCTTCTTAAATTTTTTTGTTTTAATATTACATTTTACCACCACCTGTGGACTAATATAGTTAAGAGTATCTCCTTGATCAATTAACAAAAAGACATTTTGGTTCAGTATGTTACCTTCAATTTATATCAAAGTTGACTAGTGCATCATTTGTTTGTCCTCCACGCATCATTAATTTGGGGAATATTCCTTTTAGTATCATTTATTGTAGTGGATTCATGGATAGCATGTACATTTTCTAGATACCTAATATTGTGTGGACAATTTCTTAATAAATTGGGTTCTCCATATCCCCAACATTTTAAAGGTTCTCTCTCCTTTGTAGTGATTGTCCCTTTCTTGTTTAACTCCATTTGTTTTGAGTGAGTGTGTAATTGAGAAGTTTAGGGTTGATTGTTCTAGATGAATCTCTTTCTATGATGATATCTCCCACAAATTATCATAAAAGATGACTTCTTCTTCTTTATTCCTCATATAGACTTCTTTTTATCCTTGCCCTACCACGGTTTTAAGCTTTCACTTTTATTTTTAAACTACTGGTAACATAGTATTGCCTTGCTTATTGCCTCATCCATTGTCATAAGATTTTCAAATTCAATCCTTATTTATAAGAAAGATATAGACAATTAAAAACCTTTGTACATCTTCTTTCTCTTACTTTTTACAAGAAGCATATCTCATTAGATTGGTGAATTTTGCAACAAATTCATCCTTGGTTAACTGTCCCAATCTTATATGAGGGAACTCTTTTGCATGATGATCAGAGTACCTTGTTACGTAGTAATTTGTCACCGACCTCACATTCCCTGATTCTGGAAACTATCGGTCCATGTTATCGACATTTGCCTTCTGTCATGTTGCAAATTATCTACCCTTGTCTTCCTTGTCATCTCAAGAACAATATATGAGTTTACTTCTCATGGAGCATACCCTTTTTTTACTTATGTTTTTGGGTCGTTGCGGGACAACAGTTGTTCCACCCGTGAACATGGCGAAGCTTGTACTAGCCCTAGCAAAGTCTTCGCTCTATCTTTTTGTTGTACTCCTGACAAGCTACTTCTGGCAAGATTTTTAAACAACTCGTCAAAGCTTCCAAGTGTAACAGCTTCATGGGCAGTGCTGGGGCTGGATGTTGGATCAAATGAACTTTCCTCTCTCCTTTGGGATGGTTGTTCCACTTTTTGTGTAACCTCTCAAAGAGATAAGCTCTTTCTCCCATATTTTATGGAAGCTCCTCCTCCTATAAATACTTCCTCCATGAGTGAGATTAGCTAGCTTATGGGTTCAATAATTCAATAGTAAGAGTAGAGAGATTTTGCTATAGTGTGTAAGTAGCCTCTCATGTAACTTATTTTGCAATGGTTTTGAGTGGAGTTAGCTTGGTTGTAAGAATATTCTAGCATTAGCCTTTTGGGTTGGAGAGGGGGTTATTCATATTTAGGGAGACATTATATGAGTGAATGCTTGTGGACACATGCTAATAGGACCCTTCGAGGAGACTTACGACATCAATGCTTGGTTGTAAGTTATACTTTGATTTACATTAATACAAATCAACAACTTATTTCTTATATCGTATGTCAAAATGCATAATGATAGCTTGAAGCTCCTTGACTCTTTAAGTAGATAGCTTTTGTCGTACTCTATGATGTTCATGGTTGTGTTATGTATGTTGCTTTTAGGTAAAAGTGATTAGATGAATGAAAGTTGGAGCAACAAAATAGGAACTTCATCGAATGAAGGTTTGAAGGCAAGCCTTCAGGGCATCAACTTTGTAAAGAAATTTTCTTTAATATTGTCTTTGACATGATTAGACCCACTCTAGGGCTAGAGGGGTTGCCTTTGTCTGTAGGGGCAAATTTCTTTTGAGCGAGTGTGTAATTGAGAAGTTTGGGGTTGATTGTTCAAGCTAAATCTCTTTCTGTGATGATCTCTCCCAAAAAGTATCACAAAAGATGACTTTTTATTATTTATTCCTCATATAGACTTGTTTCTATCCTTGATGTGCAAGGTTTTTAAACTTTGAGTTTTATTTTTAAACTGTTGGTAACACATTATTACCTTCCTTATTGCCTCATCCATTGTGTTAGGATTTTCAAATTCAATCCTTCTTTATAAGCAAGACACAGACAATTAAAAAACCATTGTACATCTTCTTTCTCTTCCTTTATACAAGGAACATACCTCAATAGATTGGTGAATTTTGCAACAAATTCATCCATGGTTAACTATCCCAATCTTTTATCTGGAACTATTTTGCATGAGGATCATAGTACCTATCATTTAGGTACTTATATTTAATTTGTTTCTTGAATTATTCCCACGATTCTATTTTCTTTTCGAGATTAGGCATTGTCTTGGCCTCCTCACACTATAAGGCAACTTTCCATTGTAGTTGACATATTTATAATTTGACTTTCAAATTACTATCATATTCATAAACTTAAAAATACTTGGTAATGCTTAGTATCCATTCTTATACGTATTCATTTTTTCACCACCAAACATAGGAGGTTTTATCTTTTTAAATTCTCCCTATAAATCTATTTCCTTTTTCTTTTGAAATCTTGGTGCTTTTGGAGAAGTTTTGTCACATTTTTGTCACAAAAAATTGTTGCTAATTTAGCACAAGTTCATAGCTTTAGAGTGCTCTTTCTAGGTTTGACTTTTACACACACATGTGCTCCTAATTTAATTCCTTGTGTGTTCTCTTTTGATCTGCATAACCTTCTTGTCAACCTTGGGTAGTCTTGAATTTTTTTCTAAGTTATTGACCACCTATTCCATTTCTTGTAACACATTGGGTCCTAATACCGGTCTATGATCTGGCTAAATCTAGCTCAAGCGAGTACAACATTTTCTTCCATACATTGCTTCAAAAAGGCTCACTTTTTATAGAGGCTTGATAAGTATTGTTATAAAAAAATTCTACATCGTTAGCATATCCTCTAGAATTTGGTTGATTCTTTCTATTTGTCCAGCTATTTAGGGGTGATAGGCCATACTAAAATTAAGTTGAATTCTCATTCCTCCAAATAATGTTTTCCAAAAATTTGGATGTGAATTTAGCATCTCTATTAGATATCATCATTTTTTGTATGCCATGTAACCAAAAATTTCCCACGTAAATATATATAAAATCAATGTTGTCCCAAAGGTAGAACTAATGATTATAGATGGTTTTGATTTGATTAGCTCTTCTAATACTACAATAATAGAATTATTATTCCTTCTAGATATTGATAATTTAGTAATAAAGTCTTAAGAAATAACTTCCCATTTCCATTTCATAAAGGGTAGTAGATTTAATAGTCTAGTTGGGTGTTGGTGTTCTACCTTCACATGCAGGATTTCTAGACAATTAACCAAATATTCTACCACCTATTTCCTCATACCAGGTCAATAAAATTCTTTCCTCAACGTTGAAATCATTTTCTGGTATCCCATATGTCTTACGAAATGTTTATGGTGACTCTCATTTAAGATAAGTAGTTTTACAATAGCTTCATTTGGAACAAAAATTCTATTTTTGAATATCAATAGCTTTTGTAAATTTTCTACATAACTAGGAACTTCTATTTAGTGTATGTTTTGAAGCATTTTTATCTAAGCTTCATATTTCTATGTTGAATTTATGATTTATTCAGCAAAACCAGTTTTAGCGATGCCTACAAAAATTTGCATTAATGAATTTACATTTCTACTTAAAGCATATGTTACTTTACCTTCTTTTCCCTTAAAATTCCCTACATCAAACTCAAATTCACCTAAACATGTCATCCATATAGCTCGTCTAAAATCTAAATTAGACTCATAAAATGTATTTCAAATTAATGTGGTCACTAATAAGTGTAAATGTTTTTCCCAACATATAGTGTCTCCACATTTTTAAAGCATGTATGACTGTCATGAACTCTAAGTCCTAAACAATGTAATTCCTTTCATGAGATTTCAATTTTATTAACCCATTTGCCACTACAAAAATATCTTGAATTATAACACCAAGTGGACCTTGATGGCATCCATCAAAACATAGTAGAGATCCTTTTTCTTGATCTATAATATTTAAGATAGTTTCTTCTATTAGGAGATGATTTATCTTGTCAAGACTTTCTTGGCACCTAGCAATACATTCAAATTTTACTCTCTTCTTTCCTAAGGAAGTAATGAGATAGGTGAGTTTTGAAAAATATTTAATGAAACATTTATAATATCCCATGATTTCCATGAAGGATCTGATGTCTAAGACATCACTAGGTATGGGCCAATTTAAAATGGTCTTAGCCTTTTTAGGATAAAAAAATAGTCCTTCATTTGAAATGACATGACCCAAATATTGTCCTTTGTCTTTATAGAACTCACATTTATAGAATTTTCCATATAGTTCGTGTTCTCTTAAGGTTTGTGACACCATTCTCAAGTGTTTTTCATGTCCTTGTTTATTGTTAGAATACGCCAAAATTTCATTTATGAAAACCAACACATTTTATCCAAGTACTTGCTAAGAACATTTTTCATTAAACATATAAAAGTTCAACATGTGTTGTTAAAACTAAATGGTATAAATAAAAATTTTTAGTGCCCACACCTAGTTCGAAATTTCATTGTATGAATGTCTTCATCCTTTATCCTAAATGTTGGGTGTAGGAATTACACTAAAGTAAACTCCTCAACACTTAAATTGTTAACCTGGGGGATTCGTAAACTTAGAGACGAAGCACAGGAAATGCTAGAGATGGCATGAATGTTTCTAGTATCAATTCCTACTTAGGAAAAATTGCAGAATCTAACTATAGAGAAAAAGGCAGCTTGAACCAGCAAAATAATCTAAGGCTGGAACAAGAAAAAGTGTACTTGCAAAAGAGATTCAGAAATAAAAGGAGGCAATTATTCTAGCTCACTATTGATTAACCACTAACAATGCGTTTTCTTTACCAAAGACACCTTAGTAGTCTTCAAAATATGGGCCCTTCAAATATGCTTATGTAAAGATGTCCTTATCACAAGAATCAACCTTGTGCTAGTGCAGAAACAACGGTTTATGTAGAAGGTGTAAAATGATGTCTATACTAAAAGTGCTTTTCTTCATGCAAGGGCTTGAACTTTCTCAAGTCAAAAGCACTCAGATGTAGTACCAAGAAACTAGTTCTTATACCCGATCAAAGCTTCATACTTTTTAACTTTCAATTCTTGAAGTCAATGCTTCATTACTGCAAGTGTTATGAAGACAAATTGCATACCAAAAGGATGAATGTCTACAGAAATAAAGAAACAATATTTTTAATTTATCGTGTTATGAAATATTAATGAAATCAAGAAAGTTGTTAGAAGTAAACTAAAGAGGCTTGCTGCATCACACTATCTATCACTGGTGCGGGAACAGTTCTTCTACTTGGACTAGGTGGGGGAAATGAAACAAAATGTGCAGAAAGTGAATAGCACACCAATGTGCACTGGTGCAGGTAATTTCTCATTCTCAAACCAGGCAGGGAAAACCAAACCAAATGTGTAGAAAGTGAATAGCACAGTAATGTGCACTGGTGTAGGTAATTTCTCTTGCTTGAACCAGGCAGGTAAAACTAATTCAAAATCAGATCTAGAAAAGGAAATTTAATTTCTTCGCACTGCATATCTACTTTCACTCAGACAAAAATTCAAATGTTGTAAATTAAATCACACTTGGGAGTTCAAAAACATAAATTACAAGAATAGGAAAGAGGGAGAATGTGTTGGGTTGGCTGGGTGCTAGCCAACCAGTACGTTTCCCTTTCAAATGGAAATGCTACTAAGTACTGTATCAATTCATCAACTGTTAAACATAAAAAATAAGATTCATGAAACGTAAGGCAGAGCTCCCTTTCCTATTAAATCATCAAGGCAAATACATGCGTGATTACATATCTAGCCTAGATTTGGGTGATAACAAAAGACAGGCCTGTTAATGCCTTCCTGGTTCTATCTCTATTCTATACAACTCTATCAACCATTAAGCATTTTTTACTATTTACATTTCTCCTTATATAGATTCTTGGCTGAAGGCCAAAATAATCGTTTTACTCGTTACATAGTCGATTGCAGAATAAGCTTTCGTTACAACAAATTACATAACCGATTGCAAAATAAGCTTTCGGCCTTCAAAATTAGGCATTTTAATAGAAGAGGTCGTGGCTATCTCCAGTTGTTCATTCCTCCTACGTCCAATCTCAGCCACTCTAGATTGACTTGCTGTCATAACTGGGACTCGGCTACCTTCAGATATGTTCTGTTGTTCGTGGCTAAGGTAGTGCAAAATTAGATGGAAATCAAAGAGATCCACATTTGCTACCAAGATTCATGGCGTTGGCGTTGGTGCGAGATCCAATCTACACTAAAGTCAGTGGTCAAGGTGAGAATTTAACTATTAAATAACATAGGAGGTATAGATAAGTTACAAATGTAATTATGAGGAAGAAATCAGTAATAAATAGTTAATAAATGCTAAGTTAAGTTAGAAAATGTAAAATATGAAGTTAATGCAAAATGTGTTATCATTCTTTCACTAGTGCAAGATGAGGGCACATAAGATAGGTAAAACAAGGGTAAATGGTTATGATTTGGGAGGGGAAAAATGGTAAAAAGGGATGCAAATTAGGGGACTAACATCCTCCCATCCCTAAACTGTTGTGTGTCGTCACACGACTCTTTACCTCTACAAAAAAATTCAAAATTCTGAGCACTCCAACTCAATCGTGCTTTGGCACATTTTCCTCAGGCTACACTGTTTCAACCTTCTTCTTCTTGATGTGCCTTGACTTCTTTGCTACCTTTTTCAATTACATAAAAAAATGTCCAGCTTGATATTTCCAAACTTTGACCTCACTTTTCTTTTGTTTGAGCTCTGCCATCAATTCTCGTCTACTTTGTTGTTTCTCCTCCTGTGCGTTGATCATAAGTTGCTACAAGTTTTGCACTTGGAGATCTAACTCAACTATCCAAGTAGCAAAAGTCACCAATTCTTTTCCTCCCTCTTTCTCAGTAGGGGCTGTCACTTTCTCAGGGACTTCCATATCTAACATGTTCATATCAGGGAATTCTTCTACCTCTAGTCCCTCTTTTTCTAGGTCTCCTTCCTTCTGCTCTTCTTCCTCGGGTTCCTCTTCATTTGGTTCATCTTCATCTGGTTTTGTTTTCCTTTTTCAGGTTCTTCGGCCTCTTCTTCTTATTTTGGTTCTTCTTCTTCTGTGAGTTCTGTCTCTTCTTTTTTAGGTTCCGCTTTTTCTTCTTCGGGTTCTTCCTTGTTTTGTTCCTCTCCTCCTATATTTTCTTCCAGTTCGTCTTCATCCAGTTCTTTTTCTTCGGCTCCTCCTTCTGTTTCCAGTTCTTCCTCTCGGGCTGGTGCTTCTTCTCGTACTAGTGCAGGATGGGGTTCCACACCCTGTGGGGGTTGTGGTTATTCACTTGCATCAGAGAGTTTACTCTTCTTATGGGGCCTTTTGATAAAATTGGTCAGCAGAGTATCATCCCCGACTTGTGAAATCTTCATTGCCTCCACAAGAACCGACAGATTGTCGTGCTTAGAGGTAAGTGCCTGTGCATAAGGGGTTTCTTCAGTGGGTGCGCTAGTTCTTTCCTTAGTAGAAGACGAGGCCTTCTCTTCTGTCGATTTCTCTCACTGCTTCCTTTTCACACTAGTGCGAGAAAGACTTCCTTTTTCACTTCTCCTCGGGCCCTTGCTTGTGCTAGTAGGGGCCTCTATCATCTTTTCCTTGGCTGACTCTTCGTGTAGCTATTTCAACAGCTCTTCCCATGATATACCTTCTCTCTCCAACTGTTTTAGGACCAAGATTTTGATCAGGGCATGATGTTATAATCGTGTATCAACCTGGTCCTCCCTTCCATCCTATACACTTCTAGCCATTTTCTCCAAGCTTTTGAGCAAAAACTAGGGGAAGTTCATCCTCCAATGAATGTACCGGCCTGCTTCAAAATGTTGTAGTGTTCTGAAATGATACACCAGGGTGCGGGTGTATCTCCCTTCGCAGGTCACAAATTTCTACAAAATAAACAGGAGGTCCTGCCATTGACCCAACAGGGCTTTGCGCGGGACTCTACATTTCCAATTCACGTCTATGTTTTTATCCTCAACAAAACATTGCCAGCATTTGCTTTCTAGCTTTGAGTTCTTGGACCATTTTTCTCCCGTATTCTCCAAACCCATTGCTGCTGATAAGAATTTCTTTGTGACTTTAAATTTGAGCGGCCTAATTCTCACTTGCTTGTTCTTAAAACTTCTTGCAAATCGTAGGGCGACTTCTCTGTCATACCCGTCGAAATTCTGCAGGAACTGTAGAAATCCCGACTCTTGCAACAGTGCAAGACTATTGCGATATTCAACAGTTTTCTCAATTTTGCTAGGAGACAGTGGTTCATTTCAGACAGGCGACATTGCTACTAGTGGCTATGAATGGTCGAGCTCTGAGACTTTGCATATAATACCGAGGAATTAGCCTTCATAAATAAAAATCTAACCATTCATCCATCGTATCTCTGATTCATTTGCCATTTATACTCATGATTTCTGGTCAAGCCTAATTGGTACGCACGCCAGCGGTTTAACGGTTAAGTGCAATAACAATTACGGTGAAGGGACGTTTAGGATAAATTGGGGAGTTGGGGAATTCTGAGTGAAAGATGTGTCGAATCATGGCGGAGTGGGGTAGATTATATGAAATCAGCGATTAACAAATTTTTTGCATTTCTTCATAATTACGAAAAAGAAACTTAGCATTGATTAAAAAGATCATGATTTCTACTAAAAACATCTTTGTACTTTTAATCAATTTCCTCCTAGGTAGTATAATAACATAAATAATTTTCGATGACATGAAAATACTTCATATAACTTTCCATAATGACCACTTTCTTATGCGATATGATAACTTTTACTATGTTGCTGATGAGATGTATGCTCGTACTGATCTTTGCACTGCTTAAATCATATCGTTCTGCTAGTACTTTTATGCTTATCTTATCACGTAGGACAACATGCTTGCACTAGTGCAAGCATAATATTAAGACAGAGAATTAAAATATAGGCTGGATTTCACATGATTTCCTTAACATTATTCTGAAGTTTGCTTCGCCCTTTCTCATGTTTGAGAGCACATCCTTTTCCTCTTCGTATGCAAGATCATGCAATAAATTCATGAGGCAATAAAGAAGTGGGAAAGGGGAATTTTTAGAATGGGAAGGAATTTTGTTACGGGGATTCGATGAAAGTACCAAAAGAGGAAATAAATAGAAGTGGGGTAGGGGAAAAATTTAGGGTTAAAGTGGGATTTCTTCGAAGCGGATAGGGTAAATTTAGAAGAATGTGGGAAGGTCAATATTCTTGGATCAAAGAAGAAAACTGAGGGAGTATTACAAAAGTGGAATATGAAGAAGGGAAGAAAATTTTCTGAAAGTCTGCATGCACTAGTGCAAGAAAAATAACTGCGGCGAAAATTAAGCATTACTTGAATAAAAAATATCCATGCTAATTACCCCAACTGTATAAAGGTTGGTTCTGCTAAACCTTCTTCTACTTGGTGGTAGCTTAGCACATCCAAAGATCAAGCAACATTTTCTTTTTATTAGAAATTTTTCATCTTCCTGCCAGCAAGCTAGTTTTCATGTTGGTCCTTCTGCAATCATGTCAGCAAACTGATTTTCAAAATATTTTTCTTTACTTTTTTCTTCTTATATGACTTTTTTTATTTTTATTTTTGAGAAGAAGAAAAATTCATGTTTCCAAAAGGTTGGTATTACCATTCTCCACTACTGTCCCAAATTACTGTTAGACTTGTTGTGTAAAATCTTTCTTTGTAAGTGGCTAAAAGTACTTCTTTAGCATGTGTCCATTTACCAAGAATACTGAATCTTGTCCATCAATAATTTTAATTTCGTCTGCTCCATTCTCAAAAACTCGAATCACTTCATCAGGTCCCATCCACCGTGCATGGAATTTCCCTTTAGAAATTTTAAATCTAGAATCATAAAGAAGCACCCAATCACTTGGTTGGAGTTGCTTTTTGTGAATAAACTTGTCATGCCATTTCTTACATTGATGTTGAATTAGTATGTTCTATTGAACAACATCCCTTTGAAATTCATCTTATCTCATTTAATTGGAGAAGACGTTGTTGTTGTGCCTCAGAGAGATATAGTCCTAACTAGACTGCAGTCCTGAAAGTTTTGATTTGGAATTAAATTGGTAATAGAACCTGTTTTCCATATACCAGCTCATATGGTGTATGCCTCGTGCTATTTATCCAAGTGGTTCTGTATGCCCACAAAGCTTCTGGTAATCTTTCATCCCAGTCTTTTCGATGCATATTGATTGTCTTTGTAAGAATGGACTCGATCACTTTGTTTATAGATTCAACCTGGCCATTTTCTTGCGGGTGATATGGCATAGACTTCCTGTGCCAGATCTTGTATTTCTCCATTACACCCTGTACCAGATTAGAAATAAACTGCAAACCATTATCAGAAACTATTTCTCTAGGCACACCAAATCTAGTAAAGATTTCAGTAAAAAGAAAATCAATAACAACTTTTTCTGTTGGAAAAGAAACAACTTTATCTACTACCCATTTTGTAACAAAATCTGTACAAACCAAAATATGCTTCTTACTTAATGATGTTGGATTTATTGGCCCTATAAAATCAATAGCCCATTTTTCAAATGGATCAATCATAACCTGAGGGCATAAAGGAATTTCATTGCTTTGATTAGGCTAGCCCATTCACTAACAGCTATCATAGCGCTTGACATACTATTTGGCATCCTTAAACAATGAAGGACAAAAGTAACCAGCATGCAATACTTTATATGCAGTCCGCTTATTAGTGAAGTGGCCTCCACAAGGTTCATCATGAGTAGATTTCAAAATTTCAAACACTTCCTCCTCTCTTACACAACTACAGATAATCATATTTGGGCCTGTGTAAAAGAGATCTCCTTGAATCCAGGAGTATGCAACACTTTTCTTAATAATATTCCTCTTCTCATGAGTTCACAAGTGGGGTGGTGTTTTCCGAGTAACTAAATAATTAGCAATGTTAGAAAACCACGAAGAATATGTTCACATAGAAAGAAGATGTTCATCTAGAAAGTCATCATTAACAAGAGTTGTTTCACGAGGATTATCTAATCTAGAAAGAAAATCGGCGACAACATTAGTTTTTCCTTGTCTATGAACAATAATAATATTAAACTCCTACAACAATAGTGACAACCTAGTCACTCTACCACTAGTTAATGGTTTTTCATCAAATGTTTAATTGCGGAATGATCAGTATGTATAAATAGTTCATATCATGTAATATAGTGTCTGAACTTATTAATTGCAAAAATCGCAGCTAAAAACTCTTTCTCTATAACTGTGTAATTTAATTCAGTAGAAGATAAATTTTTATTAATATAATAAATAGCGTAGGATTGCTTATTCTCCTCTTGTGTTAGAGCTCCGCCAATAGCCAAATCTGAAGCATCAAAGAAAATATGAAAAGGTAGAGACCAATTAGGACCTCTCAAAACTTGTTCCTGTACTAACTTTTGGGTGTAGGAAGATGTAGAAAGATTTCAATCTTTGTTGGATCAACCTAGATACCTTTACTAGAAATCAAATGGCCAAGTACCACCCTTTCTTTGCACATAAATTTGTATTTCTTGTCACTCAAAGCGAGATGGGCTTCCTCACAATGAAGAAGTAATTTTTCCAAGTTTTTAGGAGCTTCCTAAAAAGAATCACCAAACACAGAAAAATCATCCATATAAATTTCCACAAATTCCAGATGAACAAAAATAGCCAAGAATGCCCTTTGAAAGGTAGCTGGGGCATTACATAAGCCAAAGGGAGGCACTCTGATCTTTGGGTGTAATCTGTATCTGGTTATAACCACTGAAGCCATCCAAAAAAGAAAACTATTTCTTTCCTGCAAGCGTATCAAGCACCTGGTCAAAAAATGGGAAAGGGAAATAATCTTTGAGAGTGGCGTTGTTTAATTCTTGGTAATCAATACAAATACACCATCTTCCATCTTTCTTAGGTACTAGCACTAATGGAGAGACCCACTCACTGTTAGAAATAGGATAGATAAAACCGACATCCAAGAGTTTTTGTACTTCTTCTTTCACAATAGCTCTTAGTGCTGGATTCATTCACCTTTGGGGTTGTTAGACAGGTCGGGCTCCTTCTTGAATATAGATATGATGTGTGCAAGTTTCAGGAGGAATACCCTTCATATCTTCATAACCCCATGCAAAGGCACTAATATGGTTTCACAAGAAATTCACAAGATGCTCTTGTTGGGATGAGTCCAAATCTGAACTTATATACAAGGATTTACTAGGGTTAATCTCAAAAAGAGTAGTATCAAGCTCAGGAGTACTCAAGGGAGTGGTCAAATGTAGTGGTACAAAAGAATGGGGATCATGATCATCTTGAAAATCTAGGCTGAAAATTTGGCTCAATGGCTCAAAATTAGGCATAGTGTTTAGATTATTCAGGATGTCTTGAATCTCATCTTCTTGTGAAGACCCAGTATAATGATGGATAAGGGAGTTGGGCTGAGTCTCATCATCACTACTTTGATCCAACCAAAAATTATCTTCAAGGTCCTGAATGGATCTGGTAGGGGGATATAAGGTAACTTTCTTCCTAGATTCTCCAAGTGAAATATACATATCACTAGAACGACATCCAATATATGCATCGACAATAGCAAGCCATGGTTGACCCAAGATCAAAAGATGTCCTCCTACCAGGTTCTTTGGCTGAAGCATAATGAAATCAACAGGATATTCCCAAGAATATAATGAGATGATCACATCATCCAACACTCCTTCTGGCTTAGTTTTAGATCTATCTACTAATTCAAGCACAGTGGGAGTAGGGTGAAGATGGCTTAACCGAAGTTGATCCATGGTTTGCTTAGTCGTGACATTAATGACTGCCCTATTATAAACATATTTGCGCACTGCAACCCAAATCACATATGTCAATAAACCAAGGGATCTTAAACCCCTAAAAGTGTTGTTTCACACCCTAAATGATCATGGTCAACCAATTACATCATTTCCCAGAAGTTCCACCTGAAGAACGACTCAGAACTAGCCAAACCTGGACCATACAGACTGCTCCATGCTAAGGGTGCGATGCACACTGGCTGTTACACTAGCCAGGTGTAATGCATACTGAAAAAGCCTTATGTGGGGTGCGATGGGTGAGAGTAGACAAATGGTAGAGGCAGTTTTCTAAGTGGAAACTTAGAGAATCTTCTAGAAACTACTCATATGACACTTGCCTCTCTGAATTCACCCACAGATGAGTAAGGGATCATGAAATTTCCAAGTGTAACCAAGAACTATCAGTGAACTGACACTAATCAAAAACCCAGAAGCTAACTCACCCCTCTGCAAATTTCTATAAATGGATCCGTCAGCTTAGAGATCCAAAGGCTGGAATTTTGTATTTTGTAAGGAAGTGTTGTTGGTTTCTCTTCGAGAAGAAACATTGTATTGTTGGGTGATCTTGTTTTTCATGATGTGAAGAGGGCTTTCATGTTGGGAGGATGATGCTGGATCAGACAGTTGGGTTGTAATCCTCTCTTCTACTTCTATTATCAATAAAGTTCTTTGAGTTTTCCTCCATATAATTGTGTACTTGTAAATATTGTTATGTGTGGATGCAATTATATGGTTAATGTATTTCTGATTCTGCATTGTTTATGATATCATAGATCTCGATGCTTTGATGGTGTGTTGTTGCTTTGCCTCTACAGACATTCTCTAAAGCAGGACAAGTAGGAGAAGAGTGGCAAGCTCTATCAAGGGAGAGAGGAAACAAGGAAGGAGCCAAGCAGAAGATACAGGTTGGTGCTCTCTACTTCTCTCTTAACTATCATACATAAAGGAAATCTTGAAGTGCTTTGAATTGTTTGTTTCTAAGATAGTTACCCATCTTAGTGGGACTAGCAGATCAAGGAGACACTAGTTTTCCTAGAAAAAAATGGGGACTCCACTAGGGAATGAATAGTTTGTTTGTTTGTTACTGTTGTTTTCTTTATAAACTACAGATGGAGCCTAAAGTTAAGCCAGCTGGCCTTCAAACTGCTTTTGCTATGCAAATGCAAAGTAGATCAACATTGCTTTAGTCAATCTTTGGGGTTGGTTTATGAACTAAAAATCTAACTTGTAAACATCCTAAGTGCCCTGATGGTAGCTCATTAACCACATAAGATCATACCCCTATACTTTTTAATTACTTTCTATCATAGCTCAGCCTAAATAACCGAACTTAGCTGCAAATTGTGAGTGAAAACTAAACTCAGTTTCATTCTCTGGTCCATCGCACTATCTGTAACTGGTAGTGTAGATGCATCACACCTCCTATGTGCTACAAGTGAGATGCATCCCTGTTTCCCTTAAGGACAGGTGCGATGATTGAATGATATTGTTTCCTTCTATGGAATTTGGATTTTTTCTTCTTTGTTTTAAACTCTATTCAATAGTTTTGCTGCTTATGATCAGTATATCATTGTTGAAGCCTTATTCCTTTACATTATTCAGCTTCCATTGATCGGGAATTGTGAATATTTTTTATGTACTTTTTACTATTTACAGTCATCCTTTGCAAAGAGTAACTTAATCAAACTGTCATTTTTTGATTCAAAGGTGTTGTAACTATCATTGTGAGTTGAAAAGAAGAGTGTCTTAAAGTATTCCTATTCTAGATATTCGATTGTACTTTTGCCATTGTATTCGATTTGGATTGTTAGTATTTGAAGTGTTGAAAGCTGTTTTCCATTTGAAATTGAAAGTGTCATCTTAGTCTTCCTTTTGTTTTGAAAAGAAATTGTTGAAGTGTCGCTTTGAAGAAAATAGTTCAGATCTATACCTAGTTTTCCTTTTTGGCATTCTCACATTAAGGAAACAAAAGAAAACAAATACATGCATGTGCATTTGCATTTAGACTGCATGCGGAAAATGATTTAGGAAAAGTGCATTTAGTGTGTGCTCTCTGCTCTTTGTTGAAATAATCGTACTTTTCTTTCCTTAGTAACTAGGATTTTCATTGCTAAAAGAAAACAAACGACTGTTTATCATTTTGGATTGCATATTTAGGAATTTTACATCTACATCACATGGTGAACCTTGAAAGGTAAACTTCTTAAAAAAGATTAACTCTAAAATAAACCTCAATGAACATAAAAGCGCTTTAGAACCTAATGCACAGCATCTAGAAGTCTAGGCTAGAGACGTATTCCGATGTCGTAAAGCTTGGTAACTATCATTTTCATCGAAGCTTGGGTGATTCCTCCTCTTTCATATGACAAGTGCCAGTATGGACTTGTGTTCCCCATACCATCGAGTATATATTGAGAGACAATAATAGGATGATATTTTTTATCCTTAGGAAGTCGTGTTTGCCACCCTATCAATCACAATGCACTGAACACATCATTCGAGAAGATTGACTGTTGTACGTAAAGTCGTTGGTAATTTCTCTTTAGTTTACCACCAAGGTGTATATTGCAGTTTTGTGATTGATTTGGTAATCCCTCTATCTAGATTTCCAGTGGAGTCAATTTCGTTCCTTTTCGACTCCTTAAAAGAAAAATTCCATCTGAGCACTTGCCACTTCAGGCTCATTAAAAATCGAAGGAAACTAGAGTCACCTTTATCTTTTTCTCAAAAATGGAAAAAGAAATTTGTGTCAAAGCGTCATAAAATTTATTTAATTCAAAATAAAATCCCTATTCCTTCATTGATCTTAGGTTGAGGTAATGGAGTCCACCAATCAGGGATTTCCCCTTGGGGGGAATCCTAGTCCTTTCTCTTCTTGGGGAGATATTGGTGCTCCATATATGGCTACATTGTCCCTTCCAAGAATTAGAATTGCCCTACCGGTATGGCTATTCTCAACCTATGTCGTTCAAAACACCGTAATTCCTCAACAATCGAATCAACAACCAGATGATACTGGAGTTACTCCCTCACCTTCTACTTCGTTTGTTTCTCCCTCTCCTTCTTCCTCTTCACTTGGTGAAACTAGTGATACTAAAAGCCAAGTAGCTAAGAAGAAGAGGAAAGGGAAGGAGAAGAAGACGAAGAAGCCAGTCAAACAATGGGGCAACCATGAATCATCTGGCGAAAATACGCACATTAAAACTCCTAAATATCCTTGTCTAATGTGCAAAGGAAATCATTTTCATCAAGTTTGGCCTTGCATTCTACGAATCTTGAAATAATGGTCTCCGAGTTCGCACCGTCCTATGTCATCAACCTCTGGCGATCATGTTGATAGCACACCATCAACTAGTGAAAATGAAACTCCTTAACAGGAAGGGAAGGTCAAAATTCCATGTCAATTATGCGATGAAGACCATCACCTTTGCCAATGTCCTTTTCTATATGAGGCCAAGAGAATCTTACATAACCGCCCTGCTTCACCACAGTGGCTTCCACCTAGATACAAGAAACTCTTACCAATTCCATTGCTAGGTGAAAACCCAACTGATGTAACTAAACCATCAGTTGAAATGCCTATCATTGAAGATAAACACTCTGAGTTCATATTGGACCAATGTCAATAGGTTGAGACGGCAGTCGACCCAATCTTGCCTTCAAAAGGTCTTCCTTCAGATGATACAATCTCCAAAGAGAATGAGAATGGCACCGTTCAAATTCTTTTTGTTAACATAGACTCTGATGAACATGGGGGCAATCTAGACATTCCTTTACCCCAGGAGGGAAGTTCCTCATTTGAAGAGATTCACCCAGCCGTTTATTCGATCCCCCCTCCAAGCAATCTAGTCATTTCCTTCAATTGGAATCTATTAGTGGGACCCCACCTTCCATCTAATGTACCATTTCGAATCATAGTACAAGTTTACAAAATGATCATGTCTGGCACTATCATAGATGAAGGGGCTTCTGTGAGTATCCTTTCCTCAACTGGTTGGAAAGTGCTTGGTTTTCCATCACTTCAGCCTAAGAATCGAAATTTGTCAGGCTTCAACAAAGGAAACAGTCAAACGTTAGGGATCCTTCCAAATTTGCCTATAACTTTGAGAAGGAAAACCATTCACTTGAACGTGATGGTAGTCCAACAGCCACTAGATTACAGTCTACTCCTTCGACATCACTATGTTTACAGCATGGGAGCTATTGTATCCACAATATTTTGGGTGATGTGTTTCCCATATGAAGGTAGAATGGTGTAACTTGTCGAGCAGCTTTCATTTCTTGGTTCAAAAATAGCTATGAGTAAAAAATCATCCCTAAATGGTCTCTTTGCATCAATAATGTATCTTCAACCTCTAGTTCATCCACCTAATTACCGCGACTAATTCGGTGAATGTAACAAAGCTTAGGGGGCATGCACCCTGGTCTGCCTCGGCAGGCGAACCCAGATGAAAAAACAGATTTCCATGTAGGTTATATGACCAGTTTGAAATGCCATTTCCGTGTAGGATATGGGATTAGTCTAGAACATTTATCTCGTCACACGTTATGTGATTGGAAGCTCACACCATTCACCTTTGTCTATTTCAATGGACAGTGCCAAGGAAGTGTTCTGTCTACTCTGCAGATGAAATGATCCTGCTTAAATGTAGGAACTTCCATAAGGGAATTGGAAATTATCATTTTCTCAACACCTGGGGGCATGCAAACCTTTTTTATGCAAGTGAAAAGCGACCAGTGTAACTCTAACCTCGTAGTATTTTAGCTGAACTTTTAGTTCAACTGCTTAGGTTAGGTGAATGGTCTGATCCACCATTCACCTTTCTCAGCAACACGTAGGCAAAGCAAAGGAAACATTTTATCTAAACTATCCTACCTAACCTCAGTAGTTCATTAGCTCTTAGTGTAGTTAGTTCTATAGTTGGTCGATTCTAGCTTGCATACAGAAGGCAATGAGAAAAGTTTCGCATGGGCCAAGCTCACTAAAAAATGAACCTACTAATAAGAGACATCTTTAAAGATGACTGGCATGAGCAATGTTACCATAGGGTTCAAGCTCATTAAAAACTAAACCCGCCATTGAGCATAGTTTCTAAGGAATCAAGCTCATTAAAAAATGAATCCACCCTCAGTAAATAACCTTTGTGATTGCATTACTATCAGCCTTTTGAGCCTTGGCTGTGTTCTTACCATCACCTCCACTCTTTTGGCTGACCATACACCTCCACTAGATTGTTTAACCTTTTGAAGAACAACTGTGATGAGTGATTCTATTAGCCACCCTCGTTACACTTCCGTGTTTGAGAAGATCCAAACTTACCTGGAACCAGTTGCTACCCAAAAACATCACTCGTTCCTAAAAAATGAGTCTCTTTTAAGCTCTTTTTAGACTCATAAAATATGAAAAGATTGCCGACGTACTAGCCTTTCCAGCTTATTAAAGTAAAGGGAAGCACCATCCCTCCTCTACGTTTTAATCTTTTTGGACCAGAGGGATCATTCCACAAAAATATCCAGCACTTGTCTTATTCGGCTCGCTAAAATTATCAAAAAGTCATTCCTTTCGTATTATTTTATACTTTTTCAGACTTAAAGGATTATGCCATGAAAAAGGACTGTTGGAGTTTCCTTTCCGTCTGGTTTTAGACTCTCTAAACATGAAAAGGACCGAGTTATCTTTATCTTAAACTCATTAAAACAATAGCGACAAACTTGTCCATCGAGACAAGTGCGAGTTTCAATGTCACTAGGCTCGCTAAAACATAGTGACAGGTTTGCCCAAAGCACAAATTATAGAACATGCATATGTTATCCTCCTCAAGCTTAGAAAAAATAAAGAGGTACTAGTCAGCAATAACTAGGGAAAAAGGGAAGAAAACTTGAAGAACTTCATTGGTAGTAGGTCACTTTTGAACATGACACTTTCACTCCGTCACCATGATTGAGTCAGGTTGGGTTATTCCGTTCACCGGTCACATCACCATTGGTCCTCTGTACCATCCATTTTTGGGTTTAACACTACCAATCCATCACAGTGTCACTCATATGTTCAAGATAATTCATTCAAAGAATTCACCAACCCAGCTAACACGTCATCCACTGCAATACCTTCACTCTCCATTATTCATGACCGCCATTCCCGAACCTTGTATCATCAGAGTGTTTTCACCTCCATAAAATCATTTTCTTTGTTTCGTGTCATAAATGTGGGATTCATTAAGGCCCTCCTACGATGGGGCACTTCTTGTCGACATCAGCTCATTTTGCAAGAAGTTGACTGAGGAACAACCCTTTCAGTACTTTGAAGCTTGCATGCCTTAGTGGCAAGTTTCTCACTTCTGATGACAGGTTTACATCAATGGCCTTCGACCGAAAGAATTTCCGTGATGTTCAACATCAGATCCTATATTCACACCACGTGAATTTAACTGTAGTACCTTGAGGGTCATTATCATTATTGGTGATTCGTCTCATGCTTGTTAATAGCTTACATCATTGGCTGGTAATCAGGCAATGTCTTTCCATGTTCAACTTCAGAACATATTTTTACATGGATCTACTTGTGCATTGGGCGAAGATTGAACAAGTTTGGATCTAGTTTTATCCATCTGGGCTGCGATATATTCAGGAAAATAAAGACATCAAAGGTACACCATAGCTGCACACATGATCTTCCAAGCTAAGGGATGATGGCTTTACAAGAATCACCAGTCTGCAACAGTAGATGATTATCTATCCTATGTACATGAAAATGAATTTATAAAGCTAAGCATCGAAATTCCTGCCTCAGCTAGATCATGAAAATAATATGAAGATAATGTATTGTATTGTATTTTATACAGGTCACCTTCCAGTTCGAAAAACCTCGGATCCTCATGATAAAGCATTTCACCCGACATCAGAAGATTTATGACCTCATGCTTTAGGGGGAAACTGTTATAGACATATTTGGGCACTGCATCCCCGATCACATATGTCGATAAATGAAGGGCTCTTAAACCCCTAGAAGTGTTGTTTCATACCCTAAAGGATCATTGTCAAATTATTACATCATTTCCCAGAAGTTCCACCTAAAAAACCACTCAGAACTAGCCAAAACTGGACCATACACACTGCTCCATGCTAAGGGTGCAATGCATACTGGCTGTTACACATGCAGGTGCGATGCATACCAAAAGAGCCTTCTGTGGGGTGTGATGGGCAAGAGTAGACAAATAGCAGAGGCAGTTTGCTAAGTGGAAACTCAAAGAATCTTCTAGAAACTGCTCATATGACTCTTGCCTCTGTGAATTCGCCCAGGGATGAGTAGGAGATCATGAAATCTCCAAGTGGAACGAAGTACTATCAGTGAAATGACACTAATAAAAAACCCAGAAGCTGACTCACCCCTCTACAAATATCTATAAATGGATCACTCAGCTTAGAGATCCAAAGGCTGGAATTTTATAATTTGTAAGGAAGTGCTGTTGGTTTCTCTTCGAGAAGAAACATTATATTGTTGGGTGGTCTTGCTTTTCATGAGGTGAAGAAGGATTTCATGCTGGGAGGATGATGCTGGATTAGACAAATGGGTTGTAATCCTCTCTTATACTTCTATTATCAATAAAGTTCTTTGAGTTTTCCTCCATATAATTATGTACTTGTAAATCTTTTTATGTGTGGATGTAATTGTATGGTTAATTTATTTCTAATTCTGCATTTTTTATGATATCATAGATCTTGATGCTTTGATGGTGTGTTGTTGCTTTGCCTCTACAGATATTCTCTAAAGCAGGACAAGTAGGAGAAGTGTGGCAAGCTCTATCAAGGGAGAGAGGAAACAAGCAAGGAGTCAAGCGGAAGATACAGGTTGGTGGTCTCTGCTTCTTTCTTATCTATCATACCTAAAGGAAATCTGGAAGCACTTTGAATTATTTATTTCTAAGATAGCTACCTATCTTAATGGGACTACCAAATCAAAAAGACACTAGTTTTCTTGGAAACATGCCCCCAGGTCCATAAGAACATTAGATACAAGGACATTACCGATTTGAACTGAGACAACAAGGTTTCTAGGATTAGTATATTTTCCATAGATACAAATCCTGTCATTAACTCTACTGCCCTACCAACAAATTGAATTGTTTGGGGTTACGATTTCTTCCTCCCGGGACTTTTGAGATAGAGTTCCTTAATAATTTTAGTGAAAATAGGGATCTCTTTGATGACTTGAAGCAAAGGTATCTTAATGAAAATATTTTGAAGCTCTGATGCCAAGCTAGTCTCAGAAATAGGCTCACTTCTTTCCATCACTAGCCTCTTTGTGGAGGGAGGCTGGTTGGAAGAAGGTGGAAAGGATCCAGAGGGTAAGGGCTACTTGGTGGCTGCTTCCGGAGAATGGTTAGGAGTTTCCTCTTCTCCTTTCTCTTCAACAATTACTTTGGGTCGGTTCTGATTTTCTAATGTTACAGTCCTTCCCAATCTTAACTAGATATCATGAACCCCAACTGGAATAGACTGGTACTCAAATGGTAAAGGTGGGTTTGTTACATAAATCATTTGCAGTGCTTTGTTATTGTTAGGATTATGCATAGGTTGAGCAGGCAATTGAGGAGGTCGAAAGGATGGAGGTAAAGGCAATGGTGGACTAGACTGACTCGGAAGCTGCGACATTGAATTTTGTGTATGAGGATATGACTACATAGGTGTCTGGTTTGTATATGGGGAATGAGTTGGCCCTCTCCAACCTTGCTTCCATGCTTGAGAAGGTTGCTCATGCTAATATTGATTTCCATACTGCCATTGTTGATTAGTGTTAGGATAAGAATATTCATGTGAATTATAAACAAAATAGTGTGGATAAAATTCAGGAGCCATACCTGCACCTACCTAAGGCCAATTTGTTATTTCTCCCATAGCATTCAAGTATTCAGCTTCAGGTTGTCCCTATGTAAATAGAGCTTTAAGTCCTGGTATAGAGGGACGTTTTTCTGTGATATGGTCTTCTGCACAAATAGCACACTATTAGTTTATTTTAAATTAAGAGGACACTCTTTAGGCAGATGCTTATCTCTACATTTAGGACATAAAATACATAGTGACTCTCATTCCTTTATAAGTTTTTGCTGAAATTCTAAAGAGTCCAACTGTTTAGAAACAACATTCATTATATCAATTTTCATGTTTTCCATTTTATTTTCTAGTTCAATAATCATAGCATCGGCAGATTCAGTTTTTCAATTCTATTTTGAGTTCCTCTACCAGATTTATACTGATTTCTTGAAAATTTCCTACATAATTCACAAGTTTGATCAAAAGTTCACTGATAGATATCACCTTGTCCTAGAAGATTTAGATTTTTTCCAGCATTATGAGTAAGTCCTCTTAAGAACAAGGTTCTAATAGTGTTGGAATCAAGCTTAAGTTTCGACCTTTTTAGAATATACAAAAATCGTTCTAAGTAATCTTCAAGAGTTTCATCATCATCCTATATGATTGTAAAAATATCATCCTACATGTCCCAAGTTTTGCAATATTCCTCATATTTAGACAAAAGCACTCTCTTCATCTGTTCCCGACAGGTTATAGAGTTTCCTCCTAGCCCCATGAACCAGCACAAGGTTGAGTCCTTGAGGGTAGCAGGAAATAATCTCAATATCTAAGTGTTAATTAAATAATCCTAAAATCTACAGAAAATATTGAACTTGAGTACAAAAGAGTCAGGGTCTTCATGAACTTTACCATGGAAATGGGGAAGAGCTAATGGTGTAATCTTCTTCATCTATGCCACAGTATCAGGATCCACAATTGGAAACACAAAAGTTGATTGTTCTCCACTTACCTGGTTGTGGTTTTCACCAGACCCTTCTGCATAATTTTAATGCTCTGCCATTGTCTCTTTCTTACTCTCGACACGCTGAACCACACTTGAGTTGTTATCACCAGTATCTAAGTGGATTGTTCCTGCTTGATCGGTTTGATTGGGCTTCCTGCTCATAGAAGGAGACCCAATATGAGAATTATTTTCAAAATTATTTTGGCCCTTAGTGGGCTTTCAACCCTTACCTTTCCTAGGCATTCATTTTAGAAAAAGAAAGAAAAACAACAAGAAATTTCTAGTAAAAAATGCTGTCAGAAATCAATTAACACCAGTAAAATTCCTGCAAAAGAAAAATCTTTCCCAAACAACACTGAAAGAAAAAAATTACCTCTATTGTACAATCAGAGAATTCTTACCAAATCAAATTGCCTCCGGGGCAATGGCGCCAAAATGTTTAGTGCAGGAATTACACTTAAGTAAACTCCTCAACACTTAAATTGTCAACTCGAGGGATTCGTAAACTTAGAGACAAAGCACAGGCAATGCCAAATATGGTATGAATGTTTCTAATATCAATTCCTACTTAGGAAAAATTTTAGAATCAAACTATAAAGAAAAAGGCAACTTGAACCATCAAAATAACCTAAGGCTCGAACAAGAAGAAATGTACTTGGAAAAGAGATTTAGAAATAAAAGGAGGAAATTATTCTAGCTGACTATTGATTAACTATTGAGAGTGTGTTTTCTTTAGCAAGGACACCTTAGTATTCTTCAACAGATGGGCCCTTCAAACCTGCTTATGTAAAGATGTCCTTATCACAAGAATTGATCTTGCACTAGTGCAGTCTGCTTGCACTAGTGCAAGAACAACAATTTATGTAGAAGGTGTAAAATGATGTCCGTATTAAAAGTGCTTTTCTTTGTGGAAGGGCTTGAAACTTCTCAAGTCCAAAGCACTCAGATCTTATACCAAGAAACTGGTTCTTGTACCCAATTAGAGCTTTTTACACTTTAACTTTTAACTCTTGAAATCAATGCTTAATTACTGCAAGTGTTATGAAGCCAAATTGCATACCAAAAGGATGAATGTCTGTAGAAAAAATGAAACAATCTTTCTAATTTATGCTGTTATGAAATGTTAATAAAAGGAAGAAATTTGTTAGAAGTAAACTAAGGAGGCTTGCTACATCACACTATCTAGCACTAGTGCAAGAACAATTCTTTTGCTTAGACCAGGTCGTGGAAACCAAACAAAATGTGCAGAAAGTGAATAGCACACAAACGCGCACTGGTGTAGGTAATTTCTCCTGCTTGAACCAAGCAGGGAAAACCAAAGCAAATGTGCAGAAAGTGAATAGCACAACAACCTGCACCGGTGTAGGTAATTTCTCCTGCTTGAACCAGTCAGGGAAAACCAATTCAAAATCAGATGCAGAAAAGGAAATTTAACTACTTCGCGCTACAAATCTGCTTTCACTCAAACAGAAAGTAAAATGTTGTAAATTAAATCAAACTTGGCAGTTCAAAAACATAGATTACAAGAATAGAAAAGAGGGAGAACGTGTTGGGTTGGCTGGGCCCTAGCCAACCAGCATGTTTCCCTTTCAAATGGAAATGCTACTCAGTATTTTATCAATTCATCAACTGTTAAACATAAAAAATAAGATTCATGAAATGTAAGGTGGAGATCCATTTCTTATTAAATCATCAAGGAAAATACATGCGTGATTACATATCCAGCCCAGATTTGGGCGATAATAAAAGACAGGTCTGTTACCGCCTTCCTGGTTCTATCTTTGTTCTATACAACTCTATCAACCATTAAGCATTTCATCATATTTACATTTCTCCTTATATAGATCCTTGGCCGAAGGCTAAAAGGATCATTTAACTCATTACATAGCCGATTGCAGAATAAGCTTTCTTTACAACAAATTACATAATCAATTGCAAAATAAGCTTTCGGCCTTTAAAAATTAGTCATTTTAACATAACAGGCCGTGGCTATCTCCAGTTGTCTGTTCCTCCTAAGTTTGATCTCAGCTACTACAGATTGCCTTGTTGTCATAACTAGAACTTGACTGCCTTCAGATATGTTCTATTGTTTGTGGCTAAGGTGGTGAAAAATTAGGAAACAATCAAAGAGATCCAAATTTGCTACCAAGATTCCCGATGCTGGCACTGGTGCAAGATCCAATCTGCACTAAAATTAGTGGTCAATGAGAGAATTTAACTATTAAATGACATAGGAGGTATCGATAAGTTACAAAAGTAATTATAAGCAAGAAATCACGTAATAAATAGTTAATAAATGCTAAGTTAAGTTAGAAAATGTAGCTTATGAAGTTAATGAAAAATGTGTCATCGTTCTTGCACTAGTGCTAGATGAGGGTGCATAAGATAGGTAAAATAGGGGTAAATTGTTATGATTTGGGAGGGGAAAAATGGTAAAAAAGGATGCAAAATAGGGGACTAAGACTAAACATAAGATATCGTGTTCTTAAATCGATTTTTGAGAATATTGTTGCTCATCTTACCTTATCAATCTGATCAGTAATGTGGGGCAGCAAATATTTCTTCTTTATATTAAATTTGTTCAGTTTCCTGTAATTTATGAACATTCTAAATATACCATATTTTTTTTAACAAAGAGTACCCGAGGTGCCCAAGGCGAAACACTCCGTCTAATGTAAGCTTTGTCTAGTAATTCTTGTAATTGCATTTTGAGCGCCAACATTTCTAGACACTAGGTAGCTCCTTGTACTAGGTCAATAGAAATATTTTCATCTCTTATGGGAGGTAGTCCAAGAATTTATATCGGAAATACATCCTTAAACTCCCTAATTACAAGCAAGTCATATAATATTGGATTTTTAGGTTTCTGATGAGTTTCTTCAATTTGGACAGTAAATATTTTTCAATATTTTCTTGCACTTATTTTCAGTTGTAATGTTGAAATTTGTCTAATAGAAGGTTGTTAGTATGCCTTCTATCGTTTGTTCAATTCCTTCTTCATTAACACAAGTCGCATTTTTTCTAGACAATTTATTACAACATTGTTTTTGTCTAACTAGTCCATGCTTATCAATAGATCATAACAACGTAGACGAAGTACATTTAAATTTAACTTTGTTTTGCATCCATTTAATTTTATAAAGAACTTATTTATATAACTAGTTACTTTCCTCTTTGTTCCTATTGTAAACTCTACTAACCAAGCCTTTTTAAATTTTTTTGTTTTAATATTACATTTTTCCACCACGTGTGGGCTAATATAGTTAAGAATATCTCCTTGATCAATTAACAAAAAGACATTTTGGTTTAGTATGTTACCTTCAATTTATATCAAAGTTGACTAGTGCATCATTTGTTTGTCCTCCATGAATCATTAATTTCGGGAATATTCCTTTCAATATCATTTATTGTAGTGGATTCATGGATAGCATGTACATTTTCTACATACCTAGTATTGTGTGGACAATTTCTTAATAAATCGGGTTCTCCACATCCCCAACATTTTAAAGGTTCTCTCTCCTTTGTAGTGATTGTCTCTTTCTTGTTTAACTCCATTTGTTTTGAGTGAGTGTGTAATTGAGAAGTTTAGGGTTGATTGTTCTAGCTGAATCTCTTTATGTGATGATCTCTCCCAAAAATTATCATAAAAGATGACTTTTTCTTCTTTATTCCTCATATTGACTTCTTTTTATCCTTGCTCTGCTACGATTTTAAACTTTCACTTTTATTTTCAAACTGTTGGTAACACAATATTGCCTTCCTTATTGCCTCATCCACTGTCATAAGATTTTCAAATTCAATCCTTCTTTATAAGCAAGACACACACAATTAAAAGCCTTTTTACATCTTCTTTCTCTTACTTTTTACAAGAACCATATCTCATTAGATTGGTGAATTTTGCAACAAATTCATCCATGGTTAACTGTCCCAATCTTATATGAGGGAACTCTTTTACATGATGATCAGAATACCTTGTTACATAGTAATTTGTCACTGGCCTCACATTCCCTGATTCTGGACACTGCCGGTCCATGTTATTGACATTTTCCTTCTGTCATGTTGCAAATTATCTGTCGTTGTCTTCCTTGTCATCTTAAGAAGAATATACGAGTTTGCTTCTCGTCGAGCATACCCTTTTTTTACTTATGTTTTTGGGTCGTTGCAGGACAACAATTGTTCCACCCGCGAAGATGGCCAAGCTTGCACTAGCCCTAGCAAAGTCTCCGCTCTATCTTTGTGTTGTACTCGTGACAAGCTACTTTTGGCAAACTTTTTAAACAACTCGTCAAAGCTTTGAAGTGTAACAGCTTCATGGGCGGTGCTAGGGTTGGATGTTGGATCAAATGAGCTCGCCTCTCTCCTTTGGGATGGTTGTTCCACTT
This sequence comes from Pinus taeda, assembly GCA_000404065.3. Lineage (NCBI taxonomy): Eukaryota > Viridiplantae > Streptophyta > Pinopsida > Pinales > Pinaceae > Pinus > Pinus taeda. The sequence goes on along the minus strand of APFE030073375.1, from coordinate 36,180 downwards.
TTTGTGTAACCTCTCAAAGAGATAAGCTCTTTCTCGCATATTTTATGGAAGCTCCTCCTCTTATAAATACTTCCTCCATGAGCAAGATCAGCTAGCTTATGGGTTCAAGAATTCAATAGTAAGAGTGGAGAGATTTTGCTATAGTGTGTAAGTAGCCTCTCATGTAACTTATTTTGCGATGGTTGTGAGTGGAGTTAGCTTGGTTGTAAAAATATTCTAGCATTAGCCTTTTGGGATGGAGAGGGGGTTATTCATCTTTTGGGAGACATTATACGAGTGAGTGCTTGTGGACACATGCTAATAGGACCCTTCGTGTAGACTTACGATGTCAATGCTTGGTTGCAAGTTCTACTTTGATTTACATTAATACAAATCAACAACTTATTTCTAATATCGTATGTCGAAATGCGTAATGATAGCTTGAAGCTCCTTGACTCTTTAAGTAGATAGTTTTTGTCGTACTCTATGATGTTCATGGTTGTGTTATGTATGTTATTTTTAGGTAAAAGTGATTAGATGAATGAAAGTTGGAGCAACAAAATAGGAACTTCATCGAATGAAGGTTTGAAGGCAAGCCTTCACGGCATCAACTTTCTAAAGAAATTTTCTTTGATATTGTCTTTGCTGTGATTAGACCCACTCTACGGCTAGAGGGGTTGCCTCTGTCCGTAGAGGGAACTTTCTTGTGAGAGAGTGTGTAATTGAGAAGTTTGGGGTTGATTGTTCAAGCTGAATCTCTTTCTGTGATGATCTCTCCCAAAAATTATCATAAAAGATGACTTTTTCTTCTTTATTCCTCATATAGACTTGTTTTTATCCTTGATCTGCAAGGATTTTAAACTTAAACTTTTATTTTTAAACTATTGGTAACACATTATTACCTTCCTTACTACCTCATCCATTGTGTTAGGATTTTCAAATTCAATCCTTCTTTATAAGCAAGACATAGACAATTAAAAAACCATTGTACATCTTCTTTCTCTTCCTTTATACAAGGAACATATCTCAATAGATTGGTGAATTTTGCAACAAATTCATCCATGGTTAACTGTCCCAATCTTATATCGTGGAACTTTTTTGCATGAGGATCATAGTACCTATCATTTAGGTACTTATATTTAATTTGTTTCTTGAATTATTGCCACGATTCTATTTTCTCCTCTAGATTAGGCATTGTCTTGGCCTCCTCACACTATAAGGCAACTTTCCATTGTAGTTGACATATTTATAATTTGACTTTCAAATTACTATCATATTCATAAACTTAAAAATACTTGGTAATGCTTAGTATCCATTCTTATACGTATTCGTTTTTTCACCACCAAACATAGGACGTTTTATCTTTTTAAATTCTCCCTATAAATCTATTTCCTTTTCATTTTTAAATCTTGGTGCTTTTGGAGAAGTTTTGTCACATCCACTTCCACTTTCAGACCTTTTTATTTTAGGATGAACACCTTTTCTCTTCAATGGATTTTCCTTATCCCTGTATTTCTATCTATCCAAAAAATTGTGACTTGAAATTTTAGTCAAATCATTTATTATTTTTCCCTATTCTTCACTTACCTTAAACAAAATTTATGACCAACTCTTATATTAGCCAACTCTTCATGTAAGAATCCTACTATTTTGAAGAACTAAGTGACCAAAGGTGGTGTGCCTTCTCCTTGGAAATCCACACACTTCTCCTCCTTGAATACGAGGTTGATTTAGGGATTGTGCCATTTTGTTTTGTTAAGCTTACTTACTCTTGTACCATATTGTCAAAGAAAAAAAATTACATTACTTTATCCTATCGTCACAAGCATATCACAACCTATACATTTATTCTCTTTGTGTTTTTCCCTTAGGCCTATATTTGAAACTAAGTGCTCCAATAACACGAGTATAAAACCTCCACATATATATATATATTATTTTTTTTCCTTATGCTTATCTTATGTCATTGAATGCCTTAGTTCTTTTATATTACTCTCCTTTGATATTTTCTTGGTATTGTCGTTAGCAAGTTCGTTAATTTATGATTCTATTGTTCATTGATTTTTTTGTTCATAACCAAAATATTTCCTCTTGTACTAAATTGTTCGAGAAATAGTCCCATTAACGTCTTTGTTAAGGACATTTAACGTCTTTAGTGTGGGTAATCACATTATTACTAATATGGTATTCTCTCTCGATTATGGTTGTGGATCAAGTTAGGAATCTTATTCTCTTCTCTTTCGATTATGGTTGTGGATCAAGTTAGGAATCTTATTCTCTTTAAATGGTATCCATGGGATATACTTATGTCTATATCTCTTAGACCTAGATTGAGAAAAAGACACCTTATTTAGTTCAAATATCTCCATCCCTCTTTAAAATTAGTGTTTTTTTCTCCCATAGTTGAATTGGGTGCATTCAATATGATTTACCATCATATAGTCAAATCATTCACATCATTATACACATTAAAATCTAAATACTATGTTATTGCACGACTGTACATGTAATTTGACTAATGTTTTATAAACCAATTCATATTTACTAGTGCATGTATTTAGTCCACTTTGATATATTCAAACCCTATGAAATGTTATATATTATGTGGACATAGTTTTTGTAATTCAGTTGCGAGATAATGCGTGCTAGTCTTGACCTCCACATGGAAATGAATCGTCGGTCCAATTGACGCTAATCACGTGAACTTCAGATGGGCTACAACTAGGGTTAACATTGAATGATTACGATTTGATCTGGGAAATCCGATACTGTGTTGAGGCTAGGGTTTTCACAAAACCTAAACTTCCAATTTGATTCACCTCATTTTGTAATTGTTCACTCGGTGAGGCACTACTCTGCATGCGGGAATTTGAAATCAAGGATTTGGGGTTTTCCTACCCCTGTGAAATTTTAATTTACTATGTCCCTCACCATTGGCTCGATGTAATCCCCATGGAGTCACTTTCTCAATAGGAAGAAGAAAAGGTTACGTTTTGGGTTGTAATCATAGTGGCGCTCTTCATTTTTTTCCTTAATAATCGGTTTTGTAGTTACAGTTTTCCCATACATTCGTCAAATTTCATAGCTATGTTGCAGGAGGGTTTCGCCTCGACTCAAGTGTATGGAATTTTTCATTTCGTGGTTGTATCGGCTGAAAGAGGTTTTTTTTATTTATCATATTCCCATAATGGTATTTAGCCATTCCATTTCTCTTTTATTAGTATTCTGACTACAAATTTTCCATTCGAATGATTGACCTTACCATCATTCATTCAGGATGGTGTGCATGACTTGGGGTTTTTCTTTTAATTCTGCATTTTGGCCTTTTACCGTTAATATGAAATTTCCGATAATTTATATCATATTTGTATATATGATTAGGTTGGGGACATTTGACACCCTCTTCCTTGAAGATAAATTTATATTCCGCTTTCATCATCTTATTAATTTTGGGTTTTTTCATGGTTTTCCCACTCCATTGTTTTATGGCCCTAACATATATTATGATATTATGAGTTATATGCTTGGTATCGAATCCCAAATTCAGGATTAAACCCGAAGTAATCATTTTGGTTTTATTTTTTCTTAATATTTAGAACTGGTTTACTCAGGCATTATTCGGTGACACACTAACATTTGTGTGTATATCTATAGGTTGTAGGGGAGATAAGGTCACAACACAACTATGATAGGTGATCGAATTCCTACTCTCCCTCCCTAATTGGTTATTATATAATGGGTTTGTTTTCCATTGATATAATGAATATAAAGTCACCCTTCTTCTTATTTCTTTAATACGAAGTCCATGGAGGTGGGATCCTCATGCAGATTTAGCACAAGTAAAACAATATCACCCATTCAATTTTAGTTTTCTCTATTATCATTATACTTATTAGAAGTTGAATACAAAATTAATGTGCGGTTTTTTTTTTCACTTTCAGGTTGTGCATTTTTGGTGAACTATGAGTTGAATTTCAATGACCTCCTTACTTCGAGTTTTCAACACTTTGACTCTAGGGTTCTCCTAAACCTCTGAATTTTTATGTTCTTACCCATTCTTGATGGATGTCTTGTTTTCAAGGTCTCATGAACTAATTGAGGGTTATTAAAAGATTCCTGTAAAGATGTTTAGGTATTCCTACCTCACCTAGTCAAGATTCATGGTGCAATTTGTCTTGGAAGAATTTATCAATCTTCTAAGCCTCGGATTGTATATGAATTTAAGCTTTGACCATATATTATGAACCTAATATCCAACCTACTAGCTCAATATAATTTTAGTTTTGTTGTTATATATTTAATCAGATGTTTTTTTATCTTGAGTATCAATAGTCTCTTTGAGAGTGTAGTTAAAATTTAATATACAGTTTCTGTCTAGACGAATTTTGATCACATTCATTGTTATTAATAACTATGTTCCATATCATATCACTATTATGTTAAATTGTTTACTTATAGACTCGCATAGATATGCCTATACCAATTCGACTTCTTTGTAATATCAAATGTTTTATTTAAGATTATGTATATTAAATTAACTAGACTATAGATGGGGGTTGATGTATATTTTTATTATAATTCTATCCATGTGATCTAATATCCTCGAATTATCGGTGGAATTATCCTTGGATGGGTTACAGATGTGCCCCACATCGTGGGAACCCACCATTGCTAGTAGTAACATGAGACGTAAAACAAAGCCAAAAGCCCTGATCGTCATGGCTATGCTCAACTCAAATAGTATCACCTGTAACAATAATATTAATCATAATCCCTTCAACTGCCGAAAATAATCCAATAAAATCAAATAATATTAATGGTAATCCCTTCAAATGCCAAAAAATAATTAGATAAAATCAAATTTGTGTTAAAAAGGGACTTTATTTGGGATCCCTATCAATCTGCTGAGGATGCCTTGTTTTTACCCTGTCTTTGTGTGCCTTACCATTAAATGTTAAACGATTACAAAAACTTCAACGGTTCGATCAAAATAGTTACAAATGCATTCAGAACAGTTACAAATTGGTTGCGGAGTGGTATTTCATACTTCACCTAAATCCATTTCTAGCCTTTGGTAGCTTTGTTCCGACTATGCTCTGCTCCTGCATCAAGAACATCAAGAAAGTCTACTCTGCTTTGCTCCTGCAGCAAGAACATCAAGAAAGTATACTCTGCTTTGCTCCTGCAGCAAGAACATCAAGAAAGCCTACTCTGCTCCTACCGCAAGAATATCAAGAAAGCTATAAAGCCATGGAAATTTTAACAGGAATTACGAGCACCACAATCAGCAATGTCATCTTCGATCCAGTGATTCAAGTTATGAAAGATGTTACTCAGAAAGAGGAAAACCTTGAGATTATACAAGCTGATTTGAAGCGTATGGATAGACTTGTACAGGATATCAACACCATCATCTAGGACCAACAGAGAGTTTCCCCGCAGACTGTGAAGGATGTTTTGGAAGAGCTGTAAAGATCCCTTATATAAGCGCAGAGCCTACTTTATTCATCCGCGGGACAACAATGGTATCTCAAATGTCTCGTGTGCAAGCGAGTGAGACTCTCAAAGCAAATATGACAATGGAAGGTAAGTTTCGATAACCTCTATGAACACCTTAGAGACGATTTGTCAGAAATTGTTAATGCTCAACAAATTGCCAAATCGACACCGCAAAAGGCATTGCTTCAAGATGTGCCGACCTCTGGGTTTGATGGTTCTGGTATAAATTTTGCTCAATGGCTTATTGAACCCCAAGTTCGCATAGTTGGAGTATACGACATGGTGGAAGTTGGGAAAACTTCTTGGCTCAAAATGGTGTACAACAATGGTATCAATGTCTACCAACATGTCATTTCGGGCACGTAGAGTCATTTTCAAAAATTGTTGAAGCACCATATACCAGCAGATCGGCCCATTCCAGGCTTTAAAAAAAAATGGGGAGTTTTAAAGTAACAATAACATCCTTCACAGTTACTGTGACTGCGAGCCTGATATTCTCTTTGGCGATTTGGAGATCAATGAAGGACCATTTAGAGGAACAACCATGAATGGTGCCATGGGGTTTGAGCTTTTAGGCAAAAAAATCTGGGCTCTGATGAAAAACATTGTTTCCTTTGTCATGGCAGAATTTGGGCTTTGATGAAATACACTGTTTCCTTTGTCATGGCGGAATTTATGATCTGAATTATAATTCCTTCGTGGGAGGAAGGAATTTACATCAATAATATTTTTTATGACATTGTATAATTGATCTTTATTAAGAAGCCTGGTTAATTTTGGGCTGGGCTCCGATGAAAAGGACTATTTCCATTGTCATGGCGGAATTTGGGCTCTGATGAAATACACTATTTCCTCTATCATGCCAGAATTTATGATCCAAATTATAATCCTCTATCATGCCAGAATTTATGATCCAAATTATAATTCCTCCATGGGAGGTATGAATTTACATCAATAATCTTTTTTATGACATTGTATAATTTATCTTTCTTACGAAGCGTGGTTAATTTTTTTTGTGGGTTTAATAATTTAAGAAATTAATCTTTTCTCGGTTACAAGGCACAACGAATTTTTGCGACTAAGGGACCTAATGTCTGTGGCAATAGTTAATGTTCATTGGATTATAGGATGGGTATAATTTTTTCATTAGTATTAATCAAATTTAAATTTTATGGTAAGGATGTATTTGATTTAGACAAATAATTAGATTCTGGATTTAGACAAATAATTAGTTAATGGATTGTGTTGTACTATGTTATGATTGATATGATAGATTTGAATTTATTTAATGTTCTAACAATTTTATGTAGGATGCTTTTACCCAATTTTATTTAGCATACTTTTACGCTGGGATTTACCCCAGTCCAATTCTCATCACGTTCTGGTTTGGGCACCGTGAAATCATTTTTGGAAATTGGTGAAGCGCCACATACCAGCAGATCGACCCATTCCAGGGAGGGTTTAAAAGAACAATGGGCAGTGTCTGCTTGACTCACTTCTCAACATACATATGTTGTGAATGTCACAAAATGTTTTATTATTTGGAATTGACTGACACCTTCTTAGTTGGTTGACACCAATGAATTATTAACAGATTTACTTTTGAGAGACTATTAAGAAGATTTTCATTAGTTTTATGAGTTTTAATTCATTATATATTGAGGATGTTTGAATGTGCATAGCCTTAGAGCTAAATTGGTTTATAATTTTGGATGTGTATAACTTTAAAGTGGAAACTGGTTTTTGTTTCTAAGGATTGGTTTTTTATTTTGAAAATGGTTCCATTGTCATAAATTTTGTAATTAATTTTTATATTTTAATTTTTTAATTATACATTTCTTAACATTTTAATTTAAGTTTTATGTAAATTTCAAAATATATTATATTTAACTATTTTGTTGTTAATTTATATAATATATATACATATATATAGGTAGGTAGCATGTGGAAAAATAGCATAAATGAAGAAAAATATCATATGTTTTGCAATCTTTTGTCCTTCAAACTTGTTTTAAAATTAAAAACAATAAACCTTAAAATATTAGACCATAACATGTTCGCATAAACCATAGCAACAACTACATGGATAATGGATAACCTCTACATGAGAATATTTTTATTTACAAAATGTCCATATTTGGAATACTCACAAGTAACTCAAGGATATAGCTTCAACTATAACTCAATATTCCACCCTTGCCTTCAATCTTTTCTATAAATCCTTACTTTTAATGTGCATTCACATGTCACTATTGTTCCTCAATTTATGCTTTACGGCAGCCTTGGCCACACGAGCATTATGGTGGTTTCATGCCATGCTTTGTTAGTTTGTTAGTATATAGCCCTGTCCCACATTGTGAGTGACAGAAATGAACAAAAGATTCATTTTCATAGCCAGGGAGCAAAGCATTTTCAAAATTATCCTTATCTTCTTTGTTTCAATGTCATTTTTACTCAACTGCATCAAATTTTAATCACATTTTTACCCTACTCCACTAAATTAATTTTAATCTTACTTTTACCAAACTGCACTAAATTAATTCTAGTCTAATTTTTACCTACCTGCACCCAATTTTAATATTATGAAGTAGATATATTTTGTGTGGTATGGGAATTATTTCACTTATACTCTTGGTAATCAAAGTTTGGTAGTCAACTGTATTACATTTTAGCATTTCAAAATTGGGTAAATGAAAAATTATCTTGGATTTTAGGAATAGTTTAAAATTTAATTTAAAAAAATAAAATTAATTATTAAAATATATAAAATTATGTAATTAGACTAGAATTTAATATTATAAAATAGACTGTATTTAGTTTTATAAGAGGCAATTTTTCTTTATATTAATTCTTATTTAAATTGGACTAAATTTTAATATGAATATTGATATATTTCATTATTACTCATGAAAAAACAAACAAAAGATTCATTATGGATTCATTCTTTCACACACATGAAACATGAAATTCTAAAAACCAAAGGTTATTGAGTCATATTTTGGGAATGATTGGTTCAAATTCAGGAGAAATTTCCGAGTTTGACCACTTCAAAATATTTTAAAAATATATGTTTTTTTCATACACAACAATTTGATATCTCAAAAAATCATGCATTTCTCACACATGTTAAGAGTGATTCATATTTTAGCTCATTATTTAGTGATTTATGATTAAAATCTATAATTAATGTAGTAGTTGAAGAATTCCCATCCATAATAAACATTTAAAATGCTTCGTACAATGATACATCTCAATTATTTGCAAAATTAAACTATATATATATATATATATATATATATATATATATATATATTATATATATATATATATAATATATATAATATATATATATATATATATAATATATAAAACTAACTAAAATTACAACATTATTTTAAATTATTATGATTTTATTATTAACTTAATAGAAGAATTAATAATATATTTTTTCAAGTCATTTATTACATTTCAAAAAATTAAGGTTTTAAACCATGAATATTTATCCCACCTTACCATAGAGATTCTTAATGTGTAAATAGACTTTGTTATAATATCATGCATCAATACCTTTTATCAGTATCACATGCACAAAAAACATAACTAATTTCATATGACAATTGTTCATATAAAATTTATTTTAATTCATCAATTTAATTAAAAGATAAATACGGACACAACTCTAAGGCAAGTAGTAACTCCACAAATGAATTGATAATTTGCATTAACATAGAACATTGATATATACATGGAGAGGGAAACTATTTGGTTTCCTCTCCCAATGTCTCTTAGTCTTCCAATTCCATTTATTTTTCTATTTACAATATTTGCATGGATTTACCTAATCCAAAACATTAGGTGTCAACACCCCCCTGTAATCATGAGTCCAACCATAATTAAGAACCTTTCAAACTTTTCCCTTCTAAGAGATTTGGCGAAGATTTCTCCAATGTGCACATTTTTGGAACAATGTCGTAGGTGGATTGTTTGGGCCTCAATATAATGTTGATTCATATGGTATTTCGTATTGATGTGCTTGGTTCAATCATGAAACTTTGGTTTCTTGGCCAACTTTATTCTATTATTATTGTCAATAAAAGGAGGAGTTGAATGCACATGTTTCTCGTGCAAATCTTCCAGATGTTTCTTGAGCCACACAATTTCATTCGTTGTTTCAGTTATTGCCAAATATTTTTCTTGAGTCATGGAATTTGTTGGAACAAATTTTTCATGTCACCTTCGCAAGACAACTCCTAAACCAACACTCATAACCCAATCTGAGGTAGATACCCAAGTTTATTTATCTCCATCGAAATGTGAATAAGAGTATCCAATCAAGTTGATGTCACCTACATGTGTTTACTTGAGTAAAAGGTCTTGATTTCCCTTGATGTACTATTTTGTAGGAGACCAATGACCCTCTCAAAGGTTTTACATAAATATGGAGAGGATTCCAACAAAAAATTAAATGTTTGGTCCTGTAGTAGTGAGGTAGTTGAGACTTCCTACAAGTTGCATGCACTTTATTGCATCATCAAATTATTTTCCTTGAGTGGATGCGAGCTTTAAACATTGTTCCATGGGAGTAGTCAAAAGATTGCACTTAGTCATGGAAAACCTATTCAAATGATCTCCAATGTACTTCTTCTGAGAGAGAATTATAAAATTTGGATGTTGGGCTACTTTAATACCAATATAGTAGTGAACATAGGCCAAATTTATCATTTCAAAACCTTTCGTCATTTCTTTATTTATGGATGCAATGTAGTTCTCATTGTTTATTTTCATCAAAAGATCATCTATATACACCACAAGGTATACAACTGTTTTTCCAACTTTCTTGACAAAAAAAGTTGCACGAGCAAAATCATAATGTTTGAAATTGAGTTCAAAAATATGCTTAGTTAATTTATTGTATTAAACTTGTGGTTCTTTCTTGAGGCCATACAAGGATTTTACAAGTTTTCATACTTCATGTTCTTGACCCTTCAAAAAAAGTCCTTGTGGTTGGGACATAAAAATATTCTCTTTCAATATCCATTCAAGAAAACAATTTTTACATCAATTTGATGGACTTTCCAACCCTTCTCAGATGCCAAGGTAAATTTTGTCTCGATGGTATCCCATTTTGTTGTTCCTTATTGTCCCGAGTGAATTTCTACCCCCACCATCTCATTTGTTACATCTGTGACATATATGATAGATTTAAAAACAAATTTCTTAAATTTTTTAACAAACAATAAACACAATTATTAAATATTAGGTTCCGAATTGTTTGATTCCACGGAGATTTACAAGAATTAATCTGAATTCCATTCCAAATTAATTCATTAATTCATAGTGTTGGTCCAAACCCAATGAATTCTCCTTTTTACATAATAATACAAGACCCAATTAAAAGTCGTAATCTAAACATTATTTTTTTTTCAAATAGAGAACTACCAAGGGGAAAAATACTAGAACATGAAAGGTCCAGAGGGTCTTAGATAGATGATAATATGGTGCACTCTTGAGGCACTCTTATATTTTAAATCAACAGCTCAATTTTCTACCCTATTCGGGTGTTATTCTTGGAAATGATCATGCTGTAGCCTCATTGTTCCTGAACATACAAAGAAAAAATAGTAGAACATGAAAACACTTTATTTTGCATCAAATTTTAAGCTCCACAATCATGAAGTCAATATAAGGGTCCTTGGGAGATATATATTCCTCAAATAAATGAGGAAATTGGATTTAAGGAAAATAACCATCCACTTAAAAAATCACTATCTACAAAAATATTCATGAATCAAAATAAAACATAAATTAGTAAAATTCATTACTACTATTCATTTCTATATGGACATTTTGAAAAAGATAAAATAGAGCAAGGGAAAAAAATTACCCTAAATATATTTTTTTCCTATTTGAGTTCGCACAAGGAAATTAACTTCTCTCTCATGACCTTTGTATTCAATCATGGGAAATAATAGTGAAGACAATGGTTCACATCTTATGACGAATTGTGGCATGGAAATGGCTCGTGCTATTGATAAAAATGATCCTAGATTACTACTCCTAAAATCATGTTAACCACATTGCACTTTCTCATATTTTTATTACCTTCTCATCTCAAGCCCCCATGGTCATCCCTATTCCATGTCATCCTTCTTCTTCCATGGTCATTGATTGATATCATCCTACTTCTTCCAGATTTTTTATATATATTTTCTAATGATTTTTCATTGTTAAGCTTCATAGGAAAACCTCCTAAAGTTAAAATCCTTGAAAATAGCTCATTCTTGGGTAAATAATATATTTAGCATAATTTAAGCATGTATTTGCGTAAACAAAATGAATAGGAACAAGATGGAAATAAATATACCTACAAGAGTTATGCCTATAAGAGTTACTTATTTATGTTTTTTTCAACCCTTTAAGATGTAGGAGTAAAAGTCTAAATGTGAAAACTTAGTAGTGTTTACTACCACCAAAAAGTAATGCAAGTCCTTATCCCTTATTAGGAAATTAACTTTTCCACTTCATATATCAATTTGCAATTTTTTGTAATGTAATGTTTAACATTTTGACTAAGTAAAATTCGACAAACAATAATAATAATAAAAATTAACCGTCAAGATAAAAATAATAAAAATATAAATAAAAAATTAGAAAATATAAATATCCCTAAAAAATAAAAAATAAATATTAATAAAAATGGCCCCATGGGTTTGACCAATGTTATTAATGTGGAATATGGCTTATTTAAGTAAAACCAACCTAGATCCATCTTAACTTCAATCTATCAAGCATTCAAATCTCTTTTTACTGTAAAAGAAGTTCACATATAAGATATTTACATCTAGGTACTTGGTAGATTGAGAGTTAAGATGGATCTATACTGCTATTCGTAACTAATGCTGGGTTGAATCTCGATGGTTATGAATTTTGTTATGTGGTTTTTGAAATGTTTATATGTTTAAATCATATAATTAATTTTAGTTATAACTAATATAATAATGGCAATTTATAAAAAAAGTTTTATATATATATATATATATATATATAATATATATAGAATATCATCCATGTTTTTTATCGACTATGTTTACGAAGCATATATATATATAGATATCATCCATGTTTTTTTATCGACTATGTTTACGAAGCATACACTAGTTATTATGCTAAGAATTTAAATTCCATGACATATTCTCAAATATTCATTGTAGTAGTCAGGAATCAAAGGTTGAGATTTATCTTAAAAGTAGTTATGCCTTTTTATTAAAATTCATTAATTAATAAAATCTTAAGGTTTTTTGGACATGTGGTATTAGTAAGCCATGATATTATAACAATGTCTATTTCACTCTCAAGGATGTTCATGGTTAAAAATCGTGTTACATGATATATATATGTTTAACTCATAGTTATTATGTTTATAATTAAAATTAATAAAAATAAATAAAAATAAAGTTATAATTGAGTTATTTTTTACTCTTTTTTTTAATCATAGCATTCGAAGGTGTATTTTTCTCTCTGTTATTTTTTAACCTAGAATGATAATTTTGTATTTATATAAAAGTTTGTGTGCTAATCACAATGAATACATGAGTTGGTACATATCTATGTCTTCAAAAAAAAATCATGATCCCGCTTATCACAAAAAACTACAAATTTTTTGAGAGGGACTCGAGGTAGGACAACAAAAAATAGGGTTTTGTAGGTATATACCTTTCTAACATTTTTTTTTCCCTTCGAGAGGAGCTCTTCAACAAATGTGAGTTAAAGAGGGAGTATCCCAAAATAGTAAGAGATATTACCTACTTTTTCTTGGCTAATTGAGAGGGCATAAGCTTTAGCCTCGGTTGTTTGTCATGCATTGGCCCATGAATTTGCAACTTTAACTTACAACAATATAAGGCATATTATGAGGTGATTATTTTGATATTTTTCCATATGTTATCTGTTATTATGCAGCTATCCCTACCTAATATGGAATAGGGTTCTATAATTTTAATTTCATTATTAATAATTATTAGGTTGATAGTAGGGATTTTACATCCACTAAATATTCTAATATACATAAATCAAAATTTTAGATTTATTTTCAAAGTAGTTGTGCCTTTTTCAGATTTTAGTTAAATTGAATTTGGAATAGGACATTCAAAGATTTAATTTAATTATTAATATTTGTTAGGTGGATGGTAGAGACCTTCGTGGAATGTTGTAAAATATTCATCTTAGTATACACGAATCAAAAGTTTAAATTTATTTCCAAAGTACTTATTGTTGACACCTAAACTATGGGATTAGGTTAATCCATGTAAATATTTGAAATATAAAAATAAAGGGAATTGGAAAACTAAGAGACATTGGGAGATCAAACCCTATAGTCTCCCTCTCCATGTATATATCCATGTTCTATCTTAATGCAAACTATCAATTCATTTGTGGAGTTCTTCTCCATGTATATATTCATTTTCTATCTTAATGCAAAGTATCAATTCATTTGTGGAGTTACTCCTAGCCTGATATAGTATGAGAAAAAAAGCCCCATTTTTTATCATTTTATGCCTTCTAACTCCTATATAATTCCATTATTGTCTATTATATTGCCCCCATGGTTATTTTTTACCAGTATCCTTGTGCATTTGAGCTGAGCATTCATTCCAAGAATGTTTATTGACTGTGATATGCTTTATTTCTCTGCACTACTGATGAGTGAAGTTTATTTTATTCCAACAAATGAATGGTGTGTGTTCCTTTGGATTCATGTCGAAACTATTTTCAATGTTTTGAAATTATTTGTGAACGTTGACTAATGTTGGTTCATCATTACATGTATGTTCATCCATTAGTGTGTACATTGCATTGTGCATAGAGTGTTGGCTAACTAAGAACTGAGACTTGGCTACTCAGTGTGGTAGGGGTGTTGAGGTGGTCTCATTGCAGAAGCATGGGATGGAATACAAGCCCAAGTGCTGGTGTATTATGCATTTGCATGGATTGTATTAATGTTTTTCTAACCTTAAAATTGTCACTAAAACCAAGAGGAACTTGTGCATTGATATATCTCCTCGTGTGTGGCACGTTGATCAATGGTATATTGGTTATATATATATATATATATATATATATATGAGTTACGATGGTTATTGAAGTGTTGAAGGTTTCACAAAAAAAAAATTGTTGCATTATAAAAGTGGATTAGTGATATACTCGATGAATATTGGTGAACCCTTAAACATGGTACAGTTTCCTTTGTGAGTTAAACTTGTTTAGATGGCCTGTTGTAGTGGCTACAACCACCCTCCAAAATTTTATCCTGCAGCTAATTTTGGAGCCTCCCTTGGGAGTTTTACTTGATGATTTCCCACCCTTAGGCTAACTCTGTGAGCCCATGGGAGTCTTTGCATCCACCTTGCTTGTTCCTTTGACCAAATTTTCTACATAATTGGTCTCTAAGTCATGCTTGCAACCATGTTCTGGTTATGCTCAAAGTCTTCACTTCATGTGTACTTGTTGTGTTTGCAATGAAAGCATCTATCGCACTCACACACGGAGTCATATTCGTAATCACACAAGTGTCATCATGGTCGATCAACAATCAAACATGAGTGTCGCACTTGTTTCTTGCACCGTCGGTCAGTCATGTTGAACATGTGTGTCTTGATGTCTTGATTCTTTTCGTCGTCAGGTCATGTGAGTGTGTGTTTACATGATCACCAATCGATCTTTCAATCATTCACACACTTAGTCATTTTGTTGAAGTTCTGACGACCAGACTCCCCTCTGACAGCCAGACCATCACCCCGCCATTGACTCGATCAACTATCACCTAGAGCAGTGTAGAAGCAGCAAGCGAGTATTCGAAGTTGGATTGATTGCAAGCAATCCAATCAACTATCAAGCTAACCAGCGGGAGAGTCAGAGCCATCGCCACCCTGGACTAACTCCCCTAAAAAATTACACAAAGGCTACTAACCTTGCATGCTTCACTGACTGAGGAAATTACGCAAACAGGTCGGACAAACACCAAGTGTCTGTCCCTATCTCCCTCAGAAAATTCTGCATTTTTCCCTGTCAGTCCTCCCAACAGTTGACTGCATTCTCATCTGGGAAATTTTGAAACTTTGATGGGTAGGCCTTTTTTTGGACAATAGTCCGCTCAGCTTACAAAATGAGCAAAGGTGATCAGTAGGTTGGCTTCTCAGCTATAGTATAGTTTTCCTCATCAATAGCTCCTAGCAGGAAACTCCTAGTTCCCTCCTGGAATTGAACAATTTCTGCTGCCAAGCACCCAACATATGATTGGATGTTCCCCTTGGGGATTGGTTAGTTTCTGTTTCCAGTGACCCAAGAGCCAGCTACCAGTTCCCTTTGGGAATTGTGTAGTCTTGACTACCAGGGACTCGACGAGTTCCTCCCAAAAACTACGTATTTTTTGTTTGTTCATCCTCCTTGTAGCATGGCCTATTCTTCTAGAAAATTGTGCAAATTTTTCCTTCTAGTCCTTGCTTGCCACTCATTTGGAAAACTATGTAGATTATTCCTACCTTGCCTTCCTACAGCCCAGATAGTTCCTCCCAAATGTTGCACAGATTTTCCTTCCAACCAAGCTGAATCGCGCGAAGAGTCACTGTGGACTTAGATTGCTTATATTCATCACTCAATGACTCTTGCATAGTTTTCATCAGCAGCTCGTGGAGCCATGATCCTCCCTTGCAACCTTGCTATATATCCCAGCCATCTACATTTGAAATGATCATGTATCATGGTAGACTAGGAGGTTTTTGGATTTGATGTCATCTCTGTTGGCATTATGGCTCAGGTTTGGCGCTATGGCACAGGTGTTGTCCTTGATGGCAACCTTATTTGGTATCAGATCTCAGTTCAGGCACTCAGAAAGTAGAAAAAGACATATACGCAGGTTCATCTAGACGAAGGCGCTTATACACGCGGGTTATACATTACAAAAGCGCGTATATGTTGGTGATAATTCTTTTGGTCCATGGCAGTTAGATCTTGGAACTTGAACCTATGTTTTGGACCATGGCGTCTCGTCAATTGTGTCGATCCCTAGTTTTGGGTTCATGGTATTGAAATGTTATGGTTTTGGACCATGGTATTGGGGAAGGCCTAGGACTATAAAAGAGGAAGGAGATCTTGTGACAAATCACCATCTGGATTATTATTGAAGATCTGATAAAGTGCTAGAGCTGGGTATATTGGATGGTGACGCAGATCTGGATCTAAAGGAAGGAAGGGACTTTAGCACAAAGGAAGGAAAAGGTCTATTCATGGGTCATAATCTTTAAGCTTAATGATAGTATCTCTGTTTGATTTTGATCTGCTTGATGTGGCGCTCATCTGATCTATAAGTCTGATAATCTGGGTTATTTAGTGATTGAATATCTGGAAG
>APFE030073375.1:0-18824 GCA_000404065.3 Pinus taeda | reverse complement strand
GATTGATTGATGTTCATGGATCCAGTTTGAAAATTTATGAAACGTGGTCCCTGGAAGAGAGAGAAGGTTGTAGCCTTCTGTAGGTCAGCACCTACGTACTAGTATCTTGGCTAGTACAAAAGCTAAAGGGGGTTGTAGCTCCCTTCCATGAGAAGCTAGAAAACGAGAGAGAGTTGTAGCTCTCTGCAGGTTGCAGCCTGTGTACTAGTAAAGGACTGCACCAGTACATTGTAAACAGAAGTTTCTAATTAAAGAAAGATAGAGACGAATTGCAGCAGGTGGTTTTCACCCACATTGGGTTTCCACCTTATATCTAGTGTTCTGGTGTGTGATTGTCTTTCTACTCTGTTTTACTGTCTCTGGTTACTGGTTATTTGATGTTGCATCTCAGATTAACAATCATCATCTAAAAGTTTAAGTAAATTAAAAGTTTGCTCTGTATACGCAGTTTTACTTATGAATAGTTGCGTATATACACGGGTTTAATTAACTGAAGTAGCGTATACAATTTGATTATTGAAAATGATTATTTGACTTGATAATACTGATTCACCCCCCCCCTCTCAGTATTATTTCCAACAATTGGTATCAGATCAGGTCCTTCTGAAGAAGCTTGATCGCTTGAAGGAAGATCTTTCATCATGAGCAACTATGAGAGAGAAGCATCAATCAGGCCACCGGTTTTTGATGGGACAAACTTCGTATATTGGAAGGTAAGAGTTACTGCCTATCTTCAATCTCTAGGTACTGAAGTATGGGATATCATCGATATAGGGTATACTTTTCCAGCATCAACTCCCACAGATCCGGTTGAGAAGAAGAAATATGAAACGAATGCAAAGGCGGTCAATACTCTATTGGGATGTCTATGCAGTATAAATCTGCTAAGGAAATATGGGACAAGATTGTTCTGAGCTATGAAGGAGTTGAACAGGTAAAAAGGGAAAAACTCCAAACTCTCAGAATTCAGTATGAAAATCTCAGAATGTATAATGATGAAAGTGTGGCTAACTATTTTCTTCGTGTAGATGAGATTGTTAATTGTATGAAAAATTTGGGTGAAGAAGTGAAGGAGGCTATTGTAGTTGAAAAAGTTCTAAGATCTTTGTCCCCTAGATTTGAATCTAAAGTTTCTGCTATAGAAGAAAAAGAAAAGTTTCAAGACCTTAAAATGTCACAGCTACATGGAATTCTAACTGCTTATGAAATGAGGAAAGGTGGACCATCAGATAGGAGAGAAGCTACCTTCAAGGCTTCTGGCAAGCAAAACTACTATGAGTCTGGACACATATCAGAAGAAGAAGAAGAATCAAATTTTGTCAAAAATCTTCAGCGGGGCACTCGACGTTTCCGAGGTAAGTTACCATTCAAATGCTTTGCTTGTGGAAGAGTAGGTCACTATGCTGCCAAATGTCGTCACAAAGATAAGATTGACAAGGGGAAGGAACATGTTAGATGGAACAAGAAACAGAATGCAAATAAGAAAAGCTACTACACTCATGAAGATAGTGATGGACTATCAAATAGCGATGAAGATGAACGAGGTAACCACTATAAGATTTTAATGGCCTTTGAAGATGATGATTACATGGATGCTATAGATGTGGATGGTTTTTATGATGAGATTACTAGACTCAAAATATGTTTAGATGAAACTAATGTGATCATTGACTCTCTACAATCTCAACTTGATGAGAAAGAAAAATCTCTTGAGAAGTTAGAATGTGAAATTGTTGGCCTTAGAAAAGAAATTGAGAAAACAAAGGCCCTTAATCTTAAATTTGTTAAACGATCTGAAACTTTGGATGAGATTATCAGCATGCAGCGTTCCCCTCTAATCAAGACAGGTCTGGGGTATAATGGAGAAGCATCTCAAGCTTCCACCTCCAAAAGTTATCTTGATGCAGCAAGAAGGAGTGAGCAAAGGCCTAATAGAAATCATCAGGTAAATCAGGGACAGTCTTCCTAAAGGATGAACAAAGACTATCAAGAAAATCGGGGGCATGCTACCTTAAGGACAAACAGAAGCTACAACCGGCCACAGGTAAGATCTTCGCAATTTTCTTCAAGAATGGATGTCAATAGAAACTACAATCGATTGGATGATAGTCGCAGGAATTTCTTCAATGGCCAATGTTTCTCTTGCCATAACTTTGGTCACAAAGCAGCTCAATGTGTTGCCTATAAGACAATCATGACTAGAGAATCTCAAAAAAAAAGAAATATGCCTGCAATCACGAAGAGGACCTATAACCACTTTTCTGCCCTTGAAAGTGAAATTGAATGTTCTATTTGTAATAATTTTGGTCATGAAGATTCTAAATGCAGGAGCAGGTTTTGGAAATCAACTTAGAAGGAACAAACCTCAAGTGCCAAAACATGGAGAATAAAGGAATCGCAACCAGAAAGATGTGGGATAGCTTTATATGTAGAAGGACAGGAAAATCAATGGTACATCGACAGCGGATGTTCGAAGCATATGACAGGTGATAAAGAAAAACTTGAATCATATACTGCTTTAGAAAATGGAAAGAAATTTTCTTTTGGAAATGATACTCTGGTAGCCATAAAAGGAAAAGGCATTGCTCAGTTGAAAGAGGATGTCAAAGTTGGAAATGTTTTGTATGTTGATGGTTTGAGGCATAATCTATTAAGTGTTAGTCAAATGTGCGATAATGGAACCGAGGTAACATTTCGATCAGATGGGTGTAGTTTTCGTGAT
The DNA here is from genome assembly GCA_000404065.3 of Pinus taeda. Lineage (NCBI taxonomy): Eukaryota > Viridiplantae > Streptophyta > Pinopsida > Pinales > Pinaceae > Pinus > Pinus taeda. The sequence continues at coordinate 16,102 of APFE030073375.1, read as the reverse complement.
CTTGATACAGGAAGAACAATACTCAAAGGCAGAAGAACTCCAAATAATCTATACATATTTGAAGAAGGAGAACAACAATGTTATTTGAGCAAGAATGATGAACACTGGTTATGGCACCGGAGGTTGGGGCATCTAAGATTTTCACAATTAAGGAAAGCATGCAAGTACCAGGCAGTTCTTGGTCTTCCAGACATCAAAATTCCAGACAACACCATATGCAAATCATGTCAGTTTGGGAAGAAAACTGGAACTAACTTCCCTGAGAAGGAAGGATCAGCCAGCAGGCCTCTTGAGCTTGTTCATACAGATGTATGTGGTCCATTTAGGACAAGGTCACCTCGAGGAGAAGAATACCTCATACTATTCATTGATGACTTCTCCAGGATGGTTTGGTTAGGACTTATGAAGCACAAGGATGAAGCATTCGAAAAATTCAAATCATTCAAGGCCTTGGTTGAAAATGAATCAGATTACAAAATTAAGTGTCTCAGGTCCGATAGAGGTGGAGATGTTACCTCAAATGAATTTTTCAATTTCTATGAAGATCATGGAATAAGAAGGGAATTCTCTATAGCTAGGACTCCTCAGCAAAATGGAGTGGTGGAAAGGATGAACAAAACAATCCAACAAATGGCCTGTGCTATGCTTGATGAGCCTGGAACTCCCGCAACTTTCTGGGGTGAAGCGGCATATGCTGCGGTTGTTATTCTCAATAAAACAAATGTCCGAGTGAACAACACTCAAACTCCACATGAGCTCTGGTATGGTAAAACTCCTTCGGTAAAGCATTTCAAAATTTTTGGGAGCAAATGCTATATTAAGAATACGGATGAAGATCTTGGCAAACTTGAACCTAGAGCGGATGAAGGGATTCTCCTTGGATATTCTCCCTATAGAAAAGTATACAAGTGCTATAATAAAAGAGTTGGAAGAATTGTTGACAGCATTGACGTAGTGGTTGATGAAAAAGGATACATCCCCAGGCAAGTAAATCATGAAGATATCGAAGAAGATGAAGATTACTCTCCAAATCAGACAAATGATGAAGAAGAACCTCAAGAGGCACCAGAGGAGCAGATAAGGATAGAAGAGAAGACTCCATCTAGGTATGTTCAGAAGAATCATCCTGAATCTCAGATTTTGGGATAGAAGGAAGCAGGTATTCAAACTAGAAGAACAATTGCAGAAGCCTAAAGCTACTTGGCATTGCTCTCCTCCACTGAGCCACAAAATGTAAAAGAGGCATGCAAAGATTAAAGTTGGGCCAAGGCAATGGATGAAGAACTTGAGCAGATTGAAAAGAACAACACTTGGGAGTTGGTTCCTAGACCAAAAGATAAGAATGTCATAGGGACAAAATGGATCTTCAAGAAAAAGTTTAATGAGAATGGGGAAGTTATTAGAAACAAAGCTAGACTTGTTTGTAAAGGGTATGCTCAACAAGAAGGGATAGATTTTGAAGAAACTTTTTCTCCGGTTGCTAGACTTGAGGCCATCCGAATGTTCCTTGCTCTCTCAAGCTTTCAGAATTTCAAAGTTTTTCAAATGGACGTGAAATCTGCCTTTCTGAATGGGGAATTAGAAGAAGAAGTGTACATTGAACAACCAGATGGTTTCATCCTTGGGAATTATCCAAATCTTGTATGCAGACTAAAAAAGGCTCTCTATGGTCTTAAACAAGCTCCAAGGGCTTGGTACTACTGATTGGAAAAATATCTTCAGCAACAAGGTTTTTCAAAAGGCTCAGCAGATAACAATCTTTATTTAAAAATTAAAAATGACAAATTGCTAATACTTGTTGTGTATGTAGATGGCATTATCTTTGGCAGCAATGAAGAAGCTATGAGTCAAAGTTTTGCCTTGGTGATGCAGAAAGAATTTGAAATGTCTTTACTTGGAGAATTGATATACTTTCTTGGATTTCAAATCCAACAAAATGAAGGTGGGATCTTCTTGTCTCAAACCAAGTATCTCAAGCAGATTTTGAAGAAATATGGCATGGAAGATGCAAAATCAGTATGTACCCCGATGGTTACAGGATGCAGTCTCAGTGCAAATGGTGAATCAACAACTGTGCATCAACCAACCTACAGGTCTATGATTGGAATTTTACTTTATTTGATAGGTACCCAACCAGACATCAAGCATGCAGTGGGAATAGTTGGGAGATTTCAAGCAAATCCAAAGGAAACTCATCTTCAAGCAGTGAAGAGACTTTTCAAATATCTTCAAGGGACTCAAAACTATGGCTTATGGTATCCTAGAGATACATATCTCACACTTCATGCTTATACAGATGCAGATTGGGCCAAAAGCGTGGATGACAGGAAGAGCACAAGTGGTGGAGCATTCTTTATGGGTTCCAGATTGGTATCCTGGTTCAGCAAGAAACATAGTTCGATTGCCTTATCTACAGCTGAAGCGGAATATGTAGCAGTTACATCTTGTTGCACTCAACTCCTTTGAATGATGCAGACATTGCAGGATTTTCAAATCACTTGTACACCACCTATCCCCATCTTATGTGATAATACAAGTGCAATCAACATTTCAAAAAATCCTGTCATGCATTCAAAAACCAAGCACATACCGATCAAGTATCACTTTCTTCGGGAGAAAGTGTTGGAACAAAAGGTCAAATTGGAGTAAGTTCCTTCTAAGGAACAAGTTGCTGACATTTTCACCAAACCACTGCCCAAGGAAACCTTTGAATATCTCAGACAAAAGCTGGGAGTTGTTGATGTATCATCTTGCTGTTAAATCTTATCAGTTTCAGAGAAAATGGGTGTACGTGTGTTGGATACAGGGTATCCGCGTACATACGCCGGTCTGTACAGAGAAAGTAGTGTATATGGAGGCTTGATGGATATCAGAAGGAGTAGGCTCTGGTTGAAGATATTCTGATGTGGGTCTGACAGAGACCATCCAGCACAAGTTTAGGGGGAGCAGATAATCTTCTAATTATGAATTGTTGGCATTATTTTAGAAGCTTTTGGTTCTAGTTCATAGTTGTTGTTGACTTCTCGTGGAACAAAGGCAGAAGGAAAACAGAAGGAAATATTGGCTGCTGTTGTGAATGATGATTGTCAGTTGCTGCTGCTATCAATTGCTGATGACTTTTATAAGTCATGTTTTTAAATATTCATCTCTATGTCATGTATCTCTTTCTTATATGATGTCAAGGTCATGTAATGACCTATATTGGTTTCCTCACTATGCCTGGGATGAAGATGTAATGTATTTGGTCATCATATGTAAATTTCTGATGTATTCCACTCGGTTGGATGGATGATCCCCACTTGGTTGGGTGATGGATGTATGTACTAAGTCTTTTGTTGATAGGAAGGTCTTGTATTGTTGCATAAGTCTTAGTTCTTCTTAAAGAACATCTTTTTGCAGATCTTGCCTACAGTCAGGGGGAGCATGGTCAGCACAGCAGGACAAAGATTTCAGCATGTATAGAGAGGGAGCAAAACCCTTTGCCCTTGATGACAAAGGGGGAGAATGATCTTGGATCTTGGTGTTTCCATCAAGTCCAAAGGGGGAGATTGTTGGAATTATGGCACAGGTTTGGAGCTATGGCACAGGTGTTGTCCTTGATGGAAACCTTCTTTGGTAACAGATCTCAGTTCAGGCACTCAGAAAGTAGAAAAATACATATACGCTGGTTCATCTAGACGAAGGTGCGTATACACGCGGGTTATTCATTACAAAATGCGCGTATATGTTGGTGATCATTCTTTTGGTCCATGGCAGTTAGATCGGAACTTGAACCTATGTTTTGGACCATGGTGTCTCGTCGATTGTGTCGATCCCTAGTTTTGGGTTCATGGTATTGAAATGTTATGGTTTTGGACCATGGTATTGGGGAAGGCCTAGGACTATAAAAGAGGAAGGAGATCTTGTGACAAATGACTATCTGGATTATTATTGAAGATCCGAAAAAGTGCTAGAGCTGGTATATTGGATGGTGACGCAGATCTGGATTTGAAGGAAAGAGGAACATTAGCACAAAAGGAAGGATAAGGTTTATTCATGGGTAATAATCTTTAAGCCTAAATGATAGTATCTCTGTATGATTTTGATCTGCTTGATGTGGCGCTTATCTGATCTATAAGTCTGATAATCTGGGCTAATTAGTGATTGAATATCTGGAAGACTATGTTATAGATCTATACGCAGGTTCAGTAAAGCAAAGGCGCGTATACACACAGTTTAGGGGACGTAAAGGCGCGTATACGCAGGTTGTTCCATACGCAGATGCGTATGTACGCAAGTTGCAGACTGTTGAAATTGCGTATATGCACTAAGCTGTGATCTAGCTGTTTCTTCTTATTGCTGCTGTGTTCTGGGTTCTGTTGTGTGGTTTCTGGTACTGTGTTTGGGTATAGTTCGCAGAGAAGTATCTACTTGACTTCAGATCTAGTTGGTGAAAAAGCAGTTTGGTTGATGAAGAATTTCTTGATGATCGTTTGATGTTCATGGATCCAGTTTGAAAATTGATGAAACGTGGTCCCTGGAAGAAAGAGAAGGTTGTAGCCTTTTGTAGGCCAGCACCTACGTACTAGTATCTTTGCTAGTACAAGAGCTGAGGGGGTTGTAGCTCCCTTCCAGGAGAGCTGGAAAACGAGAGAGTTGTAGCTCTCTGCAGGTTGCAGCCTGTGTACTGGTAAAGGATTGCACCAGTACATTGTAAACAGAAGTTTCTAATTTAAAGAAAGATAGAGACGAATTGCAGTAGGTGGTTTTCACCCACATTGGGTTTCCACCTTATATCTGGTGTTCTTGTGTGTGATTGTCTTTCTGTGCTGTTCTACTATCTCTGGTTACTGGTTATTTGATGATGCATCTCAGATTAACAAACATCATCTAAAGTTCAAGTAAATTAAAAGTTTGCTCTGTGTACGCTGGTTTACTTCTGAATAGTTGCGTATATACGTGGGTTGAATTAACTGAAGTAGCGTATATAATTTGGCTTTTGAAAAGGATTATTTGACTTGATAATACTGATTCACCCCCCCCCCCCTCAGTATTATTTTCAACAATTGGTATCAGAGCCGGTCCTTCTGAAGAAGCTTGATCGCTTGAAGGAAGATCTTTCATCATGAGCAACTACGAGAGGGAAGCATCAATCAGGCCACTGGTTTTTGATGGGACAAACTTCGTATATTGGAAGGTAAGAGTTACTGCCTATCTTCAATCTTTGGGTACAGAAGTACGGGATATCATAAATACAGGGTCTACTTTTCCAACAACAACTCCCATAGATCTGGCTGAGAAGAAGAAATATGAAACAAATGCAAAGGCGGTCAATACTCTATCGGGATGTCTATCGCAATCAAAATTTGTCAAAGTTATGCAGTATAAATCCACAAAGGAAATATGGGACAAGATTGTTCTGAGCTATGAAGGAGATGATCAGGTAAAACAAGCAAAACTTCAAACCCTCAGAATTCAGTATGAAAATATCAGAATGTACAATGATGAAAGTGTGGCTACCTATTTTCTTCGTGTAGATGAGATTGTCAATTGCATGAAAAAATTGGGTGAAGAAGTAAAAGAGGCTGTTGTGGTTAAAAAAGTTCTAAGATCTTTGTCCCCTAGGTTTGAATCTAAAGTTTCTGCAATAGAAGAAAAGGAGAATCTTCAAAACCTTAAAATGTCACAGCTGCAGGGAATTCTCTACAACTAGGACTCCTCAGCAAAATGGAGTGGTGGAAAGGATGAACAGAACAGTCCAACAAATGGCTCGTGCTATACTTGATGAGTCTGGAACTCCTGAAACCTTCTGGGGTGAAGCTGCATTTGCTGCGGTTGTTATTCTTAACAAAACAAATGTCCGAGTGAACAGCACTCAAACTCCGCATGAGCTCTGGTGTGGGGAGACTCCTTCGGTAAAGCATTTAAAAATTTTTGGGAGCAAATGCTATATTAAGAATACTGATGAATAGCTTGCCAAACTTGAACCTAGAGCAGATGAAGGCATTCTCCTTGGTTATTCTCCCCATAGCAAAGCATATAAGTTTTATAATAAAAGACTTGGAAGAATTGTTGACAGCATTGATGTAGTGGTTGATGAAAAAGGATACATCCCTAGGCAAGTGAATCATGAAGATATCGAAAAGGATGAAGACTACTCTCCAAATCAGACAGATGATGAAGAAGAACCTCAAGAGGCACCAGAGGAACATATAAGGATAGAAGATAAGACTCCATCTAGGTACGTTCAGAAGAATCATCCAAAATCTCAGATTTTGGGGCAGAAAGAAGCAGGTGTACAAACTAGAAGAACAATTGTAGAAGCCTCAAGTTATTTGGCATTTCTCTCCTCCAATCAACCAAAAAATGTAAGAGAGGCATGCAAAGATGAATGTTGGGTCAAGGCAATGGATGAAGAACTTGAGCAGATTGAATAGAACAACACTTGGGAGTTGGTACCTAGACCAAAAGTTAAGAATGTCATAGGGACAAAATGGATCTTCAAAAATAAGTTGAATGAAAATGGGGAAGTAATTAGAAACAAGGCCAGACTTGTTTGTAAAGGGTATGCTCAACAAGAAGGAATAGAATTTGAAGAAACTTTTCTCCTGTTGCAAGACTTGAGGCCATCCGAATGTTTCTTGCTCTCTCAAGCTTTCAGAAGTTCAAAGTATTTCAAATGGACGTGAAATCAGCCTTTCTGAATGGAGACTTAGAAAAAGAAGTATACATTGAGCAGCCAGATGGTTTCATTCTTAGGAATGATCCAAATCTTGTATGCAAACTAAAAAAGGCTCTCTATGGTCTTAAACAGTCTCCAAGGGCTTGGTACTACCGTTTTGACAAACACCTTCATCAACAAGGTTTTTCAACAGGTTCAGCAGATAGCAATCTTTATATAAAAATTGAAAATGAGAAATTGCTAATACTTGTTGTGTATGTAGATGATATTATCTTTGGCAGCAATGAAGAAGCTATGAGTCAAAGCTTTGTTGTGGTGATGCAGAAAGAATTTGAAATGTCCTTGCTTGGAGAACTGAAATATTTTCTTGGATTGCAAATCCAACAAAATGAAGGCGGTATCTTCTTGTCTCAAACCAAGTACCTCAAGCAGATTCTGAAGAAGTATGGCATGGAAGATGAAAAACCAGTATGTACCCCCATGGTTACAGGATGCAGTCTTAGTGCAAATGATGAATCAGCGGCAGTACATTAGCCAACCTATAGATCTATGATTGGAAGTCTACTTTATTTGACAGGTACCCGACCAGACATCATGCATGCAGTGGGAATAGTTGGAAGATTTCAGGCAAATCCAAAGGAAACTCGTCTTCAGGCAGTAAAGAAAATCTTCAAGTACCTTCAAGGAACTGAAAACTATGGCTTTTGGTATCCTAGAGATACATATCTCACACTTCATGCTTATACTGATGCAGATTGGGCCGGAAGCGTGGATGACAGGAAGAGCACAAGTGGTGGTGCATTCTTTATGGGTTCCAGATTAGTATCTTGGTTCAGCAAGAAACAGAGTTTGATTGCTTTATCTACAGCTGAAGTGGAATATGTGGCTGTTGCATCTTGTTGCACTCAACTTCTTTGGATCATGCAGACCTTGCAGGATTTTCAAATGACTTGTACTCCACCTATCTCCATCTTATGTGATAATACAAGTGCAATCAACATTTCAAAGAATCCAGTCATGCATTCAAAGACGAAGCACATACCGATCAAGTATCACTTTTTCAAGTTGGAGTATGTTCCTTCTAAGGAACAAGTTGTTGATATACTCACCAAACCATTGCCCAGGGAGACCTTTGAATACCGCAGGCAAAAGCTGGGGGTTGTTGATGCATCATCTTGTTGTTGAATCTCATCTATTTAAGAGATTTTTGGTTGTACGTAAGTTTCATATGGGGTATACGCGTACATTTGCTGGGTTGTGGATTGGTCGAAGGTCGAATGGCACATGTTTAGGGGGATCATATAATGCATTGTTGGCATTATGGTAGCAGATCTTCTTGCTGATCTGAATATTGTTGCAATATGTCTCTATCTCTTTCACGGTCATTTATGGTGTTTGGTGGATTGTGGTTCTTAATGCAGATATTTCTTTCCTTTTGTAGATCTGGTTTATCATGGGGAGCATGATTAGCAAATCAAAGGCCTAAGCATGTTCTCAGGGGGAGCATAACCCTTTGCCCTTGATGTCAAAGGGGGAGAATGACATTGAGGATCTTGAGGTTGCCATCAAGTCCAAAGGGGGAGATTGTTGGCATTATGATTCTGGTTTGGCTCTATGGGACATGTGTTGTACTTGATGGCAACTCACTCTTGTGGCAGATCTCAGTTCAGGCACTCAAAATCATGGAAAAAGAGATACCCGTAGGTGATCCTATGAGAAGTTGTGGACCCGCAGGTACGCCGACCAAGATGTGTGGACATACACGCAGGTGCTCCGTTCAGAAGGTGCGGACCCCAGTTTCACTCTCTCCAATGTAGAAAAGCGCGTGCACGTGGGAATCTTTATGAATGGTCCATGGTATTTAGCCCGACATATTTGATCCTATGGTTTTGGTCAGTGGTTTTGCATCTAAAAATATTGATTCAAGGTATTGTGTTATTATGGTTTTGGACCATGGTATTGTGAAAAGCTTGCCTGTAAAAAGGAAAGGAGATCTCTTGGCCATACACTTGCGAAATTTGAATATCTTAAGATCTGAAATTTTGGGTGATTGGTTTTTAAAAAGATAGATATAAATCAAGGAGAAAACTTAAGGCGAATCTATTGATAGGTCGTGATCTCTCGGGCGCATGAACAGATCTGTGGATTTGACTGAGTGTGGCACATTGGAGGACTGTTAATTTGGCCCTAATCAGAAGTTCGCAGGCGATCCACGACGTAAGTGCGGGGGTATGCAGTGTAGAAGAAGGCGCAGTGCGGGGTACGCAGCGAAGAAGAAGGTACAGTGCGTGGGGTACGCAGAGAAGCAGAAGGCGCAGTGCGAGGTACACAGTACAGAAGAAGACATAGTGCGGAGGTACGCTGTCAGACAGACAGTGCAGGTGCAGATCTGAGTAGAAGTATGCAAAGCACAAGAAAGATCAGGTGCGGATCTGCGTAGTTTAGACACAGAAGAGCTGCGGATATCCACAGATTTATATTGGTCAAGTTGCGGACTTTTCTTTGAAGTATTTGTTGGTTTCCTTTTTATCTATTTGCTGCAAAGTTCTGGGTTTAGTTTACTGGTATTGCCTTTCTGACTACAACATTTTGAGAAATTGGGTGATTCATTGGTTGATTGTATAAGGAGTTTGGTTGATTCATATGTACCTGTTGATTATTTGATGTCCATGGATCCAGTTTGAAAATTAATGAAACATGGTCCTTAAAGAAGTAAAAAGATCAAAGGGGTTTGTAGCTCCCTTCCAGGAGAGACTGGAAAACGAGAGAGGGTTGTAGCTCTCTGCAGGTTGCAGCCTGCGTACTGGTAAAGGACTGCACCAGTACAAAATCATTGTAAAAGAAGTTTCTAATTGAAAAAGATAGAGATATATTGCAACAGGTGTTTTTCACCCACATTGGGTTTCCACTTATATCTGGTTTCTTGTGTGATTATCGTTCTTCGTGTTCTTGCTCATTATTATATGGTTACTAACATACAAATAATGATCAATATCTGAAGAATAAATTAAAGTATAAATCTGGAAGGTATATTGAAAAGAATTTGATAATACTGATTCACCCCCCCTCTCAGTATTATATCCAATGAACAGAATATGAGAATTTAAAAAGAGGCCCACAAGAGACAGTCCAAGATTATTATGCCAGATTCAACAATACATACCTTGCTATTCCAATAAATCTTAGACCACCACCAGACTTGGCATTGATGAAATTCCCTGATGGTTTTGACTCAGACATGGCTTACCAGCTCAGGGAGAGAGCTCCTCCTAGCCTTGAATATATGCAGAGCATAGCTGTGAGTGTTGAAGCTAATCTAATTTCCAAACGAAATTGAGCTAGGACTGAAAGAAGAACAACTTTCAAAGGGGAACTCTCTGCCTTTGAACAAAAACTTGATGCAATTATTAAAGGCATGGACAGGTTAGGAGACAGAGTGGAAACTATTGAGAGGAAATCTTCTTGGGACATCCAACCAAACAACAATGCAAGAAATCCAAACTTTAGGAAAAATCAAATCCCCAATGTTGGAAAGGTTGGTCCAGACCAAAACATAAGGCCTCCCTTCCAAGAAAACTATGCAGAAGCTTCCACATCTAGTGAACCAACAGAAGACCCACACATTAATTTAATGGGTCTCAACAGTGGCCAACCAATTTTCCTAACTCAAGAAGACCAAGAGGCTCATACTCTTAGTCAATGTCAAATGAAATAAGGGGAATCCTTCGATTTTAACCAAGGATATGAAACGGCTGTGTATGAAGTCCATAAGCAATACAACTTGAGAGGTAGAAGAATAGACATTCCTAATAATCCTAAGCAAAAGACAATAAAGCAACCTACCAAAACTAAACTCAAGGACTCTCATGTACCAATCATCCCTAAATCCACTCCCAATCCAAATAGCCCCACATTAGAAGATGTTTCAGACAAGGATGAATCGAAGGAGCACCCTATAACTGTCTCTCCACTCAGAAAAATGGTAGAAAAACCTTTGCAAAATGGTCAGCAAGCAACCCTAGTTCAGCATGACATTCCAGTAAAAGACGTAGTTGTTAATAACTCAGTTGAAAGGCACAACCTGGTTGCCCAAAATGTCAAAACACAAACAGGAAAAACCCTTTAATATGGAGGTTGAAATAGGTAAGTTAAAAGTGTCCATCCCATTATCTGAATTGGCTAGGCATGAAGTGTTTAGGGAACAAATCAACAGATCATTACAAATTTCAGAGAACAAAGATTCAGTAAACATCCTTGATGATCAACCAGAACTTATATTTGGTCCTGAAGCAAATGGTAAAACAACAGATGGAGCGGTCCCTCCCTTTTATGTGAGTCTAAACATTCATGACAAGGTGCTTCACAATGCAATGTTTGATTCAGGAGCTTCACATAATCTGATGCCCAAATCTGTCATGGAGAAGTTGGACCTAGACATCACAAGGCCATACAAAGACTTGTTTTCCTTTGATTCCAGTCAAGTCCGGTGTCTAGGCTTAATCAAGGATCTATGTGTGTCATTAGTCCAATATCCAGCCAAGACAATTCTCATGGATGTGGTGGTAGCTGATATTCCACCAAAATATGGAATGCTGTTATCCAGGTCTTGGGGTGCCAAGCTACAAGGATCTTTGCAACTAGACATGTCTTATGCCACAATCTCAGTCTTCGGCCAACCTAAAAGGCTATACCGAGAAACTTTGATGAAATATGTGGTTAGTACTCAAGAAAAACCCCAAAACTTTCCCATATATTTCATACATTCAGACATGGACTCTTTCATCTTATACAACACTGGAATTCAAACCCAAGCTGATGTAAAAGTGATGACTTTGAGTCAGGATAAATTCTTAGACAAAGAATCCACAGTTCAGATTCAAGAAATCTTGGAAGACAATAAATTAATAGTCACACGTAAGCAACCCTATGAGATTGTAAATCCAACTACCCCTGCTAAGCAAATGGAAAGGGCTCCTAATACCAATGCAAATCAAGAAGACCTATGGTATCTAGAGTTTGATGGATTTGTTAATAAGCTAGGAGCAGGGGCAAGGGTCTGGATTCATAATGTAAAGGAGGACCACGCCGAGGGACATGCATTTAGATTAAATTTCAGGTGCACCAACAACATGGACGAGTATGAAGCCCTCCTTTTAGGACTCAAAGTGATAAAAAACTTGGGTGCAGCTCGAATATCAATTTTGGGAGACTCTAACCTCATTATTCAACAAATAAAGGGTAACTTCATTACAAATGATCTTAGGCTAAGGTCATATAGAGTTGCCACAATGGAAATTATTAACACCTTTCTTGAAACCCAACTGACCAAGATTCCAAGAAATCAAAACCTGCATGCCCATAGTCTAGCAACTTTTGCAAGCACTTGCAAATTGCAATTTAAGCCTACTCACCTATTCACTGTTGAAATAAAGCATAGGCCTGCAGTACCAGATAATGTAAAGAACTGACAGGTGTTTGAAAATGACATACAAATCAACAATTTCCTAACTTTGAAAGAAGAGTTTACAAGCACAAAAATGGATACCAACACTGTAGAGGAAAGCATCCAAATGGACAAAGTTGAAACACATATCTCTGCTGAAACAGCAAACCAACTTCTACACCCCACCAAGTTAACTAAAATAGATTTACAACAAATTCACGAAAAAGAAGGTGAGGATGCAATTGCAGCAGAATGTGAAGTCATTGAGCTGAAAGACAATTGTCTACCTACAGGCCTTACTCCTTTAGAGGATATCTTTGACTCAAATGACATCTCTAGGAAACCTAAAATGCAGCCATTGAACACTGAAATTGAGGACTGCAATTTAGGAACTGCAGTAAATCCCAAAATGATAAAATTGTCCAAAGCTTTACCTCCTGACCAAAAGCTTGAGTATATAGAATTGTTCAAGTAATTTCAAGATGTCTTTGCATGGAGTTATGAAGACCTAAAGTCTTATGATACTGTAGTAATCCAACACACAATACCTCTCAAAGAAAACCAAAAACCTTTCAAACAGAAACTAAGGAGGGTCAACCCTGTGCTGCTCCCTTTGATTGAAAAAGAAGTTAAGAGAATGTATGAAGCTGGAATTATAGCTCCAATCAGATTCTCAGAATGGGTTTCGAATTTAGTGCCCACTAGAAAGAAGACAGGGGAGATAAGGTTATGTGTTGACCTGAGAAATTTGAACAAAGTCTCTTTAAAAGACAACTACCCTTTGCCCAAAATGGATCACATTCTGCAAAGGGTAGTGGGTGCTTCAAGAATATCATTGTTAGATGGATTCTCAGGCTTCATTCAAATCCTAATGCACCCTGATGACCAAGATAAAACTGCTTTCACCACCCCTTGGGGAACATTCAAGTATGTGAAAATGCCTTTTGGACTCAAGAATGCAGGAGTAACCTTTCAAAGGGCCATGGATATTGCTTTTGCTAAAGAAATCCATGACTTTTTAGTCATTTACCTAGATGACCTTACAACTTTCTCCAAATCAGATGAAGAGAACCTAGATCATCTAAGGCAAGTATTCTTAATCTGCAAGAAATATGGCATATCATTAAACCCAAAGAAATCCTTGTTTGGCCTAGAAGAAGGAAAATTATTGGGCCATATCATCTCTAAAGAAGGCATTAGAATTGACCCAGACATAATACAAGCCATCCTACAAGTCCCTCACCCCAGAAACATTAAAGAACTACAAGTCGTTTTGGGAAAAATCAACTTTCTTAGGAGATTCATACCAAATCTAGCTGAACTAATAAGATTGTTGAACAACATGCTCAAAAGAGACTGAAAGGTCAAGTGGACAATTGAAACTAAGCAAGCCTTTGAAGAAATCAAACAAGCTTTAACTCAAACACCAGTCCTTACAAGCCCCAATTTTGACAAAGATTTTATCATATTCTCATTTGCATTAGAACATACAATTGTTGTTGTCTTGCTTCAGAAAGATGACCAGGGATGTGAAAAACCCATAGCCTTCTTCAGCAAAGCCCTTAGAGATGCTCCACTGAAATATCAAATCATGGAGAAACAAGCATATGCCCTTATAAAGGCCACTAAGGACTTCAGAGTTTACATCTTGTACTCTCATGTGATTCCCTATGTGCCCAACACTGTTGTTAAAGACATCCTGACCCAAGAAGGCATTGAAGGCAAAAGGGGCAAATGGATAGCTACCATACTAGAATATGACATTGAAATCAAACCCACAAAACTGATAAAAGGACAAGGACTAGCTAAATTCATGACTGAAACTAACTTTCAAGTCCTTGACATAAATCAACTGGATAATGAGCAGGAGATGGCGACTCCATAGATCAATCAAGCCTTTTTACAATCACCTTGGTATGCTGACATATCTTTTGTGTTATTAAACCTGCAAGCTCCTCCAGGATTATCCAGAACCAAGAAAAGATTTTTGAAAATGAAAGCTTCTAAGTTCTGCATTTTAGATCATGTTCTCTTTTGGAAAAACCATTAAGGTGTTTTATTAAATTGTCTAATCAAAGAGGAAACTGACAAAGTACTCCAAGAATTTCATGCAGGGGATTGTGGTGGACATTTGTATTGGAAATCAACTGCTAAAAAAATCCTAAGGGCTGGATTTTATTGGCCCACCCTATTCTCTGATGTAAAAAAAATATGTAACTTCTTGCCACAAATGCCAGATCTTTGAAGGCAAGAAAAAGTTGTTGCCTCTACCCCTCAAGCCCATTTCCACTGAGAAACCATTTCAACAATGGGGTTTAGACTTCATTAGGGAAATCCACCCTTCATCCTCTAGCCAGCACAAGTGGATTTTGACTGCTACAGACTATTTTGCCAAGTGGATAGAGGCCATCCCTTGCAGGCAAGCCAATGACTCAATAATCATTCAATTTCTTGAGACCAACATCCTGTCTAGGTTTGGCTGCCCGGAGAAAATTATTACAGACAATGTTGCTCTCTTTAAATCTAAGAAAATGATTAATTTCTATCATAAATACCACATTACCTTGGGCCATTCCATAGCCTATTACCCTCAAGGTAATGGCCTAGCTAAATCCTCCAACAAGAGCTTGATCAACATTATTAAGAAAGTCTTGGAGGAGAACAAGAAAAACTAGCATGAAAAGCTTGTGAATGCCTTATGGGTAGACAGATTGAGCACCAAGAGATCTATTGGGACCAGCCCCTATCAATTGGTTTATGGAATGGAGGCAATTTTCCCTTCTTCTTCGGGAATCCCAATGATAAAGTTGCTACAAGAGATACAAGCAGAACCTAATGATATTCAGAGAAGGATCAATCAAACTATTTACCTACAGCAGACAAGAGAAGAAGTCTATCACAGAGCCCAAGTCCTACAAGAAAAGCTTAAAAAGATATTTGACAAAAGAACCAAAGCAGAGGATTTTTTCATTGGGGATAAAGTTCTGAAGTGGGATTCCAGGAGAGAAGATAAAGGAAAGCATGGAAAATTTGATTTCTTATGCAGAGGACCATTTATCATCCAGACTATACAAGGAAACAACACCTACTTTTTGAAAAGTCTGGATGGTACAGAGGCAGATGGTGGACCAGTCAATGACAGAATGCTGAAGCACTATTTTCAGCCACCTTGTTAAGAATAGCAGCACTTCAACTTGTACATAGTAATGTTTACTTTCTGCACTTTATTACAACAATAGGATAGGGAATAAGTTACAACAAATTTTGAGGAAAAAGCAAGGAATTGTGCCACCTTTGGGTCTTGCATGTTTAGCATATCAAAAGAAGCTAAAGAATCAGACTTGGGAGCTATGAAAATGATGAGAAATGATCAAACATACTACCCAAAAAAAGCTGCAATTTTGGAGTAAGTTCATGAGAAATACAGGCATTGCAGAGGAGCCATTTTTTGAACAACCAAGGATAAATTTCAGATTACAACAAGGAACTAAAATATAAGGCCATCTAACCTGCTGTTCTTGACTTTTCACTAGGAAAAGTCATCCCCAAGTGGAACCACTGTTAGATTCCTATACCAATAGGTTTCATTTTTCATGATTGACTGGGGAGGTGCCAAATATGTTAATCCTTTTTATGCTGCAAAGGTTCCATATGTTGATGAATCTTCACTATGTATAGGTGGTTAACTCTTGCCACAATTGATGATTAGCCAGACAGCTTAATCCTGGCTAGATCATGTTTGAATTTCACTTGTCTTATAATAGATAATGAAGGTCTGCACAAACAGTTTAAGCTTGGCAGGCCAACAATTAGGCAAAGAAGCAAAGGGTCTCAACAGTTTAATCTGAGCCCTGGAAGGAATAAGGGTAGACTTAGATAGGAGGGCAGCTAAAACAAAAGAGAAGAATCAGGGTTTGCCAGTTCAAGTGCACCCAATGAGAATGAAGAAAAAATGCTAGGTATACTAGGTTGGGTAGGCAGTTTTGATGGTATACAAG
>APFE030073361.1:1165-26279 GCA_000404065.3 Pinus taeda | reverse complement strand
ATACATAAGGAAATGGAAATAAATTGAGGAAAATGTAGGCTTTCATCTAGCAGGGCCAACTACATCAAGCATAACATGGGATGTCAGTCAAATAATCAAGGAAATGAGTGAATAAAAGAAGTGAAAATAAGATGAATATGTTTCTCAGTGGTTGAGCAACAGTTTCAGCAGGGTGGTATGATGGCCCTCCAAATTATATACAAATTAAGGCCCATATAAATTTCCTAGGAAAATAAAGGCTATATTAAATCTCTCCTTCTGCACTTAATAATGTTTTCTTAGCTTTAATAAGTTCTTAGGAAGGTTTATATATAACTACATATTATGTGTCTAATGTTATTTATTTTGCAAAATATTGAGAGAATATTGAATAAATTATGAAGATATGTAGAATGAGAGGATTTAGGGACTGAACGTTATAGAGAAGACAGTAGAGGATCATTCGGGTGGGAATGAAGGCACACTTGGGAATGGAGAAGGCCCAAATGCTATGATCCAGATGCCTCAAAAGAATTTGATTCGTCAGCAAAAGAGTACGGATAAGAATTAAGGGTGGCAAGCTTCATCCCCTAGACTGGCATCTCCAAGGGTTACCCATGCGTGAGCTTCTTCATCAGTTCCCATTTCGAACTAAAATTCTATCTCTCCCATCCTTGGAACCTAATAATTCATTTATTATATCTTACTTCTCTTTTGTCTCTTGTCCTCCAAATAATGTTGGGGTGGTATTATCTTTATGTGATTTAAGTGTGGTTGCTTGTCCCAAGGCCTCGGTTCCTGTATGTTGCCCAACTCATTTCCCCATTGTTCTTGCATTATCCTAGGTATCAGTGCCCTCGAAGACAGATACATCATCTGAATCTAATACGAGCCATAGATATAACCTGATATCTTTGAATAAATAGCCTATTGTTGCTAGAGGGGGTATATGTATCTTATCTCCACTAAATATTCCCAAATCCACTAGAGGCAGGCAGTCCTATATATCGAAATCCATACATAAGGAAAGTATTGATGTAGCAGAAGGAAGACAATTATCTCTTGATGGGTTTCTTAGAGCAAAAGGAAACCCAGTCATGGTTTCTTGACGAAGTGCTTACTTTTTAACTGCAGAGGGTTGGCTAGCCCTGCTAGAAAATTAGCCCTTTGAAGATTATTAGATTTTGAGAAATTGGATGTGATATTCCTTCAAGAGGAATTAGGGGATAGTGTTTAAATTGTATCTCTATTAGAATCTATGATATCGGGATGGAATTTCCATGCCTTAGATGTGAGAGTTAGATTTGGTCAAGTTGCAGTAGGCAGAAACTGTAGAATGACAATGCTAGTGAATATTTGGGGGAGGGAAGGAGTACTAATGGTGTATGTTTAAGAATTAGGTCTTGACATTAGGATTGTCAATATATATGGGCCATGTTAAATCATATGGTTTTCTGGGAATATGTTATGGGATCATCATTTATGCAAGTTGACAATTTAATATTGGGTGGAGATTTAAATTTCTCAATGGCCCATGCAAAATCCTGGGGAAGCCATACACAGGTGGATTCACTCAAGGATTTTTTTGAACATCTCCTGGAGAAAAACAACCTTATTGATATAGAAGTATCACACATTCAACCTGACTGGAGAAATCATAGAATGGACAATGTTATGTTAGCAAAGCGTCTTGATAGATTCCTAATCAATGAACCACTGATGGATAAGATAGATTCGGTTAGGCATTAGGTTGGTTCGGGAGGAATATCGGATCATTCTCCTATATTTTTAAAAGTAGTAGGAAACTCTCCAAAGGTGCATGCACCATTCAAATTTAATGCAACATGGTTAAGGGATGAGGAATTTCAAAGAATTGTCAAAGAAGTATGGCAAGCTAGCTCACAAATCGAGGAAAGGTCATCAGCAGAGCACTTGACTAGAAACCTTATTCGCCTAAAGCATAGGACAATAAAATGGGAAGAGGAAAAGAAACAAAAAAGGAAGAGCAGACCCTCTGTAAAATAAAGTATGAATTAGCCAGGTTAGAAGATCCTGATAGTGGAGGGTATGATACTCTAGAATCAAAACTATATATTTTGCAATTGGAGGCAGAGAAAATCAAGATATTAAGGGAGAAGGAAGAAAAACGGAGACTTAAGAGTAGAGTTATCTGGCTCTAGGCGGGAGACAACAATAAAAAAAATAAAAAAATCCAATAGCATGTAAGAGGTCAGAAGGTTTTCAATACTATATGGTCCCTGGAGGATGAGGCGTGATCATCAATTCATACTTTCAGGAGCTTAGCTAATATTGGCATATGACATTTTGGTAATTTGTTCAAACCACAACAAGAGGCGTCTCTGGCAGAAGTTATAAAGGTAGCTAGCCTCCTTCCATGATTTGTGAATGAGGAATTCAATGAAGAACTGAACATGCCAGTGATGATGGGGGAACTAGAAGTTGTACTAAAGTGGTTTAAAAAATGCAAGAGCCTTAGTCTAGATGGATGGCCTGTGGAATTTTACCTTGCCTTTTTATACCTGGTAGGTCAATATTTACTAAGGGTGATTGAGGATTGTCGGAATAATAGGAGAATGTACAATGCATTCAATTCTACATTCATAGCCTTAATTCCCAAATCAGATAATCCCATAACCTTTAATGATTTTAGGCTTATTTCACTGTGTAATTGCATATATAAAATCATTATGAAGATCATTGCAAACCGAATTAAGCCTATTTTATCCCAGCATATTTCTAAGGAACAATTTGCATTCTTGGAAAATCGTCAGATCCATGAAGCTATAGGTATTTCATAGGAAGGACTACACTCCTTAAAAGTTAAGAATCTAAAAGGAATGATCTAAAAATAGATCTTTCCAAAGCATATGATAGGACCAGTTGGTTGTACATTCGGATGTTGTTGACTCACATAGGTTTTCAATATGAATTCATAAAATGGATAATGTGTTGTATTACTTATGTACTGTACAACATTATTATCAATAGATCGACAACAAATTTCTTCCACGTGGAACATGGTCTCACGCAAGGATGCCCTTTATCACCTTTTTTATTCCTTCTAGTCATGGAGGGTCTAAGTAGGTTGTTGTCTGAAGAAAGGAATCAAGGGAGATTCAAAGGTTTGAAAATTGTTGCAAATGTTATCTTGACTCATCTACTCTTCATAGATGATGTCCTCATTTTTCTGAGCAAGGCCATAAATGATACCACAATGCTCAACGATAAGCTCAAAATTTTGTATAAGGCCACAGGGATGGAGACTAATCAGGAAAAAATCACTTTATCAGCTACGGGGTGCACACAATTCGAACTAATCTATGCAAAATAGATATTTCCCTATAGGCATTTGGTATTTGAAGGCATCACCATTGGTTATCTGGGGCGGGTCAATTAGTTCTTATAAAATATGTGTTGGAGGCCATCCCTGTATATTGGATGTCTTTATCATGGATCCCAAAAGACATTCTTCACATAATACAATAGATTTGTTATAGGTCTCTTTGGAGAGGGAAAAAGGAAGCCATGCTCTTTTCTTGGGTTAGTTAGGATCTCATCGCCATACCCAAAAACTGGGGAGGTTGGGGGATCAAAAAACCTTACTTGTTTTTAGAAAGCACTTACAACCAAAATGGGATGGCAATTGATCAATTCAAATAGTTTACGGTGAGACATGGTCACCAGTAAATATATTAGCCTGATTCATATTGAGGAGTGGATCAGAATGCCCAGATGGAACAGGTTGGATGTCTCTATGATTTGGCGAGCCATCTTTAAATCCTTTGGTTATATCAGAGTTGAATTGGCGCAAAGGGTAGGATCTGGTGAGAGGGTTCGTATTAGCTTAGATGTGTGGTCAGGAAGTGATAATGCGCACATCCTCCCCCAAAATTTAATACAATTCCTTGAGGCATCTAGAATAATGACTTTAGATCAAATTTTAGACCCAAAAAATTCTTATATATTTGGTCAAAAATGGAAATCTACTCAGGAACTTCAAATACCAATTGAATGGCATAAGGACTGGGATATCTACACAAATTCTCTCTCTGAGGCACACATAAGAATACAGGATCGAGAGGATGAATTTATTTGGTATTTGGCTCTACATGGAAGATACACTCCAAAAGAAGGTTATTCCTACATTTTCATTGATCATGAGCCTAATAATAGTGTCTGGTGGTGGCATCCTCTTTAAGCTAAAAATCCCAACAAAAGAAACCTTTTATTTGGTGTTTGTTTGGTTTGTTTTTAGTATATATTTTATTTATTTTTTTATTTTTTTTAACTTTTTTTTTTTGTGTTTTTTCATTTTTATAATTTTATAATTTTTTATTTTATTTTATGTTTTCATTATTCTTTTGAAATTTTAATGTTTTTTGGGGTCATGATAAAATCTTTTACGCCATTATTTCGAAATGTTGAAATTTTACTCTTGAAAAAAAAAGTGTTATCCCAGCGTCAATACTTTTCGTTTTCAGGGTCACGTGTTTTTTGTACAAAATTTACCATTGACAAAAAAAAGTGTTATTCGAACATCAACACTTTTCATTTTGAGGGTGTGTTTTGGACAATTTTTGCACAAAAAATTGGTTTTCACTGCCATGTTGGAAATTTGCCCTAGAAAAAAAAAGGTGTTATTCCAGCATCAACACTTTTTGTTTTTAGCACAGTTTTTTATGTTTTTACGGGGTTTTTGGCCAGAGTTCTCGTTTTGATTTTATAGTTCCCGTTTCAAAGTTTAGATTGTTTATGAGTATTATATTGGTTTATATGTGGATCATATGGTTGTGATCTTCTTGGTATTTTTGTTGCTATTATGTTGGTTATGTATATGTTGATGACAATGGCTATGTATGGCTCTCATCATGTTTTTACTTGTAAATGAATGATAAATGTATCTATGACCTAATAATGTAGCAAATGATATAAGGGAACAATGCTTCATAGTGATTCTCATATAAGTATGAGACCCTTATGCTTAAATTTGTCGTTTACACCTGTATATTACATATTTTTTATGTGTTTTATGAAATATCGGTCATGGGTAATAGGGGTCCATTTAAGGGCTTGTTCAAGTATTTTCATTTGCATCATTGTTTCCTTGTTATCCTTTTTTTTTTTCTGAATGTGTCATTCAATTCTGGGCAGTAACCTGGGCTCTGAGCCTAAAAAGGTGGCTCAAATCCCGGGAAAGCTGGCACAGCACTGAGAAAAATAGTCTCTGGACACTGGCATGCCTTTTCATGAGAGTGTTCAGAGCCTCCTGGACGTTGTCAAGCCCATAGCATGGGAGCATCCAGAGTTCGAGTGGTCTAAAACTTCTGTGGGACCTAGGGCCTAGCTACCTGAGCTACCTGAGTGGTTGGGATGGTTCCTAGGAGTCCTGTAGTTGATGTGGAAGGTATGTATGTTGTGTTTTTGTCGATTCCACTTTCTTAAGATCACATAGGAGGTTGAATCCAATCACAGTAGCCTCTCGTCACATGTTTACTCTGGTTGGTCAGTTACTTAGATATATGTGGGAGGATGGTCTTACACATGAACTGCATGCTAGACTACATGCTTACATCCTTAAGATTCATTACATTACATTATTGTCCTTCATATTTACTAAGTTCAAAAATAACAAGCATGGTGGCAAAATTATTGTAAAAAATACACAATGTAAATGACAAAAAACTGCCAAGAGTGAGACTAGGGAATGTTACTCAATTGAACAAACATAGAGTCACTTAACAGCAACTTCCCCTTCATCTATTATCTCATTACCCTATTTCTATTGATAGTGGATGATGACAAGGGCGATGTTCAACCCCTTTTTCAATGACTTATTCTAGTGCCTGTAGATATGAGAGAAAGTGATATCCATGAATGATTCAGTCAAAATAGAGATGCGCTCTAGCCAACTAGATAGAGAGAGACTAGAGAGGACTCCTCTACCATTAATAATCTCAATAATGACGTTTGAATCCTCATATATAGCAATGTGATATATATGGATTTGTTGTGCAAATAGTAAAAGTCCCCAAAATGTCAATAGTTTGACTCGGGTATTGGAGCCAACACCACCATTCCAATGTAGAAGATATATATGGTCAATAAATGGTATACTTAATAAATTCACTTTGTAAAAAACATCAAGACAAGGTTTTGTATGACACCACTGCTATCATCAGTGTTAAATAATTTTTTTATTTATTTTTATTTTAGAAAATAAATTATTATTTATTATGTTTGTGATTAGTAAGTTTATAAAAATTAAAGTTTTTGGATATTTCAAAAGAATAAATTTATTTTTATTATTAATATTATATAAATAAAAATATTATTAATTAATTAAAAATAATATAATAAAATTTAAATTAAAAAGAAGAAAGTTCACCTTTTATAATTTACACTACGGTCATTAGAGTGATCTCATTTTTTTTGTTAATGTAATTAGTTTTTTTAATTGATTTCTTAATGTAATTAATTTTTTTAATTGATTTCTCAAAATCTTATAATTCAAATGAACTATTAAATCTTAAAATAAAGTTCTCAGTATTAAAATGAAACTTTGTTTTTTGGACATAATTCTTATTAGATTAAAAAAAATTAGATAAATAGAAAAGTTGTATGAAGGTCTTCTAACCCACCTTATGGAGTACTAATAAATGAGGTGTCCCAAAATATGGCTTTCCTAAAATGGTTTCTAAACTTTTATTTTAATGAGATTTTGGTGTTAATGAGATTTTGGTGAAAGAATTTTAATGAGTTTGGTGAAGGAAAAGTTATATAGAATTTAGTTTAAAACTATTTTAATATTTTTAATGTTTTAAAGATATTTAAAAAATTTTAATCAATTGTTTTTTAGTTTTTTGTTTTATGAAGAAAAAAGATTAAATTTTTTTTATACATAAATAAGTGTAATATGTATTGTTGTTGCTTAATACTTACTTCTTATGTAAAAAGAAATTAATAGTTATTTTAGATTATTTAAATCTAAGACCTCCAAAATCAATTATATAGAAATATGCTATATAATAATCATAAAATCTCAAATTAAGATAGACTTATATATATATTTAATTATATCTTTTAAAATTAAATTATTGTTATTGATTATTATGTAAAAATTGTAATTTAAAATATAATAAATTTTGAAATACAAACATCAATATTTCATATAAAATAAAAATTAGCAAAAAAATAATTAATATAATTGATATAATATAATATATGAATTTTATATATTACTTACTATATATTTTTATTGATAAAAACATATTAGAAAAAATAGTATAAACGGATTTGATAGATGTACCTTATGAATTGTTATATAGTACTCATATAATATAATTATTTCATTAATTATTAGATTTTGATAAATATATCTTTTATTAAATTTATGACACTAAAAATAGTGATTCAATTTAAATAAAATACAAATTTAAAATATTTCAAAAATTTATTTTGATTTATCAAAATATTTAATTTTTTTATATTTTATTGAATTTCATAAAAACTATTTAAAATTTTTCAAAATAATTAATTTTTTTTTTTTTACTAAAAAACATAAAACAATATAGCCTGTTTATTTAAAAAATATGGTTACCGTGCTGGTTAATTTTTTCTGTGGTATGTTCAGTGAATATTAAAAGTCAAGATATAAACCTTGAATTACAGGTAGAATGAACGAATTCCACTTAGTGACATTCCTTTACTGCATGCAGAATTTATTATTGATTTAGCTCGTGACAACAAAATATATATCTCTGCTTTAACAAAAAAAAGTGATCTTTCACTGAAATCATTGTAATATTCTTGTCAAAATTATAAGATGGTATGGTCAGACTCATACTCATGAGCAGGAGGGAGAAACGGGCATACAACGTACAATAGAAGGGAGAGAGAGCTAGAGAGTTGGCAGGGTGTTATCAACCCTGACGTCTCCCAGCAAAGTACAAACAGTATGTACTTTGTTTTCCAGATTTATTAAGTTTGGTAAAATAATTGATTTGTTAATGAGCAGTTATGGTTGGATAATTGGTCTGCTAAAATTTAATAATGGTTTATATAGTCCAGTACATTTATTGTTTATTGGGTGATTAGTTAGTTTCAGATATTAAACTCTTTATGGCTTTCAATTCCTATGAAGTGTTTGTTTTGAATCTAGGATTTTGTGTTCGCAAAAAAAAAATTCTCCTCAAATTGATATGTCTCACTAAATGTCGAGTACAATGGTCAGTATTGTTATGACATTTTAATTGGCCACTCCAAGAATTATTATAAAACAAGTGTAATATGCAACATTACTACTTAGTACCTATCTCTTATGCAAAATATAATTAATAACATGAAAACATTTAAATTTAAACTATTATATTACGATTTATATTAATTATAAGAAATAAATTTTTTATTTTTATTAAATTTAAACTTTAATATATTTAAATAATATTATAAAATAACTTATATATTATATATGTCATATTTAACTTTACATATATTAATAATTATTATAAACTAATAAAATTAAATATAAATTATTGTTAGAGATTTCCAAATAACACTATGTAATATGTGTGATCTGTCCAATATTTCAGATAGTGTTCTGACGATACATGGTGTCACTATCCAAAATTTTAAACAAATCACATATATTACACACTCACATATATTACACACGGTTATTCTAACCATATAATCAACTATAAAAATCTCTAATCACCGGAATATAAATTATTTAAATTTTACTTACACTTGAAATTCACAAATCTGTAAAACTTTTTACAGTAAAATGGATGGACCAACCGCATATTAAGAAAGAAATAGCCTCTTCACAACTAAAATATTGCCTCCTCTTAAAATCGTTGCCATTGAAAGAATTGCAACGAAGTTGGTGAATAAGTGATTCATCATTGTTTTATCGTGACTCGGCAGATGAAGTTTCCGGGGGTGGATTTGTCGTGGGATTACACGTTTATTTCATAACGGGAAAGTCTGTGCCATATGGGACTACGTGGCAGCATTTTAGCTATAAAAGTAAATATTTTTTACATGCGAAATTATCGTATGTATCATATATATGTGAGCGAAAAGATTAGAGAATCTTTTCTCTCGTAACTTTGATTCCGAGTAATTTAAAATTTATTATGCGACAACTTTTGATAAAAGTTCCAGTTCCCATAAGTTTGGATAATAATTAAACTCTTGAAATTTTAAGTAAAGGTAATTTTTTTAATTATTTAAAATTGAATTTGAGAACTAAGGTTTATTTTTTATTTTATCAATAGAACTTTGTTTATATCGCTCTTAGCATTTATTGTTTTAATAAGAATTATATAATAGGTAAAGTTGTTAATGTAACTTGTATGGTAAAGAAAACTCTTTTTAAATTTTGGACAGGGTTAGATGTAGAGATGTGGCCAACAGAATTAGTTTTCTGGGGGGTAGATTGAGGCCCCCTGCAATTGTTGTTAAAGACATTTATTTTCATGAAATATCAATAGAAAAAAACTACCAAGCTTACACAAAAAAAATATGTCTAATTTTAAATTATTTAAAATTAAATTTAAGATAATAAAAAAAATATGTGCATCTATATAATAGTCTTGTTGCAATGTACTTTAATCACAGAGATCGGTGAGCTAGAGCTAATGTTAGATTGCAGTGTCATTAAAACACCTCTCATCTGAAAGAGAGTGCTCACAATACTTTTCTTAACCTGCACACTGACTATAATACGTTTTATAGCGTTGATTGCATTTTTATAAGTTTATGATAAACTTTTTCATGGAATTAGTAGATAAGACCATTTTATTCATTTATATTGTTTAATTCCATGTACAAAGGAAAATAGGCAAACTTCATGTTCATAAGTTCATTTGTTCACAAGGAGAGTGTTACCCTTAGAGTACCCTAATGAGACATTGTTTACAATGTCTTTCATAAACAGTCATGTTGACTATGTATTTTATAAATTAGGATATTATTTTCCATGAAATTAGTATATAGGATACTTTCAGTTATTTATATTGTTTAATTTTATGAATAAGGAAAATGGGTAAATAACATGTTTTATAGGCTCATTTGTTCACAAAAGGAGTGTGAGAATAGTTTGATGAGACAATGTTCACAATACATTTTATAAATATGTATATTCATTATATATTTTATATGTTATGATATTATTTTTCATTTATTTTTTCATAATATGAAGTGTGGGAAATTTAAGTAAAATTAAATATATAATTAAAAAATTAATGAAATGACTTAAAATATACAGACTTTTGGTGGGTTAAACACTATTTTGATATGGTTTTTTTTCAAGATCACCATGCTCTATTGTGATGCCATGGCCCAAGATGTACTACAATGGGAAATCTCGTGTGGGATAGCTAGTTAAAGAGGCATGCCCGAGGTAGTATATGCCACTAGTCAAATTTAAACAAGTACATTATCGCACGGGTGGCATATATTGTCCGGCCCATTACTGGAGAGATAGCTTTGTATATATTGTTAATTGTTTAAAAAAATTGTTGTAGGATTTCATTTCCCACTAATAAAAAGAAAAAAATTGAAACATAAATCACTAAAATTAAGAGTCTTTATTTTGTACTAATCGATCCGTATTTTAGTTAAAAGGAGGTTATTATGCAATCTCAAGAAGATCTGCAGAGTACAATTTTTTTAACGTAATTATAATTAAAAATTATATAAAAAATAAAACCATTTTTTATAATATTTAATAATTGTCAATTTATAAGATGTTTTTTAAATATTTTTTTCAAATTTAATTTTTAGTATTATTTTTACAGAGTGTGAAAAATAACCCATAAATATTTTTAGAATTAGACTTTATCATATTATTTGTAACATTATTTCGGGTTAAAATTCACGTAAATAAACCCGTGGACGCGTTTCGAACCAAGTGTGATTCATCTTCAGCACAAGATGAACCACACTGGTTGGTTCAAAAGGCATCGACAAGATTTTATTTTATGTGATTTTTACCGGAAATGTTGTTACAGCCCATAAATATTATTTTTTCTACCTAAAAAATAAACCACATAGATATTTACACTAATTAAAAAATAGAATTTTTGTAATTTTGAAAAAATCATTTTAATATAAGTGCATTTTTATAAGTTATGATAACATTTTTCATGGAACTAGTAGACAGGACCATTTTATTCATTTATATTGTTTAATCCATGTATAAGGAAAATAGGCAAACATCATGTTCATAAGCTCATTTGTTCACAAGGAGAGTGTTAGTGTTAGGGCACCCTAATGAGTCATTATTTACAATACATTTCATAAGCATTCACGTTGACTATATATTTTATAAGTTATGATATTATTTTTCATGGAATTAGTATATAGAATACTTTTAGCTATTTATATTGTTTAATTTTATGAATAAGGAAAATGGGTAAATAACATGTTTTATAGGCTCATTTGTTCACAAAAGGAGTGTGAGAATAGTTTGATGAGACAATGTTCACAATACATTTTATAAATATGTATATTCAATTATATTTATATTTATGAATTTTTTCATTTATTTTTTCAAATATGAAGTTGGAATTAAGTGAAAAATAATATATTATTAGAAAATTAATGAAATGAGTTTAAATATATAGAATTTTGGTGGGTTAAACACTATTTTGACATGGTTTTTTTTCAAGATCACCATGCTCTATTGTGATGCCATCGCCCAAGATGTACTACAATGGGAAATCTCGTGTGGGATAGGTGGTTAAAAAGGCATGTGCGGGGTAGTATATGCCACGAGTCAAATTTAACTAAGTACATTATTGGATGGGTGGCAAATAGATTGTTAACTGTTTAAAAAAATTGTTGTGGGATTTCATTTCCCACTAAGAAAGGGAAAAAATTGAAACATGAATCACTAAATTAAGAGTCTCTATTTTGTACTAATCCATTTGTATTTTAGTTAAAAGGAGGTTATTATGCAATCTCAAGAAGATGTGGAGAGTACAATTTTTTTTAATTAATTAAATAAATCTTTTATAAAATAAAAAAAATAAAAAAAAAAACATTTTATAATATTAATGATTGTTAATTTATAGAGAGTGTTTTTTAAAATTTTTTCAAATTTATATTTATATATTATTTCTGTATGAAAATAAACTCATAAATATTGTTTTTCTACCTGAAAAATAAACCACGTAGATATTTACACTAATTAAAAAAATAGAATTTCAGAATTTCAGAATTTATAAAAATAATTTTAATTTTGAAAAATTCATTTAATATAACTGCATTTTTATAAGTTATGATAACTTTTTTCATGTAACTAGTAGATAGGACCATTTTATTCATTTATATTGTTTAATCTCATGTCTAAGGAAAATATGCAAACATCATGTTCATAAGCTCATTTGTTCACAAGGAGAGTGTTAGTGTTAGGGTACCTTGATGAGACATTGTTTACAATACATTTCATAAACATTCACGTTGAATATATATTTTATAAGTTTATAGGTTCATTTGTTCACAAAGGGAGTGTGAGAATAGCTTGATGAGACAATGTTCACAATACATTTTATAAATCTGTATATTCATTATATATTTTATATATTATGATATTATTTTTCATTTGTTTTTCATAATATGAAGTGTGAGAAATTTAAGTGAAAAATTAAATAATAATTAGAAAAATTAATGAAATGACTTAAAATATATAGACTTTTCGTGGGTTAAACACATTTTGACATAGTTTTTTTTCAAGATCACCATGCTCTACTACGATGCCATCGCCCAAGACCAATATATATGGAGCTATCTATCCATTAATGCACGGGGCTCAAGACCTACTACAATGGGAAATCTTGTGTGGGATAGGTAGTCTAAAAAGACAACCAATATATATGGATGTAATGACCCCGGAAAATTTATAAATAATTTTTCTGTTGTTATCACCGTGGGTAAAACATTGAACAAGGATTATTATTTTTTTTAAAGTAATTATAAATATTATTAATTCAGAATTGAGCATGGATTGAATAAATCAAATATGATAACTTCTCATGGGGAAGTTGTTTTCTTTTCTTGTTTTCTTGATGATTTAAAGAAAACAGTTGCCAACAGGAGGGGAAAAGAAAACCCTAACTGTTTTTTCTTTTCTTCCATAGTAAAGATGGGAGGAGGAAAAAAGGGGAACAGGGTTGTTGAGGAACAGACGGGAGGAGGCAAAGAGAAAGGAATCATGCTAAGTATGGTGAGGACCAGATAGCATGGGCACAGAGGTGCACCAAATTTGCTGAAGGCAGTGGTCTGGCAAATAAGCTTGGGGGGAGATTCGGTCTTGCAGACGAGTCTTGTGGACGGGAGGAAAGACAAGCCAGAAACCAGTTTCCCGAACTCTGGATAAGTGGGAAAACTGTACGTATAGAGGTACAGGTAAGTATATTGTTTTGTTATCAGACATATAGTTAGATTACCTCGGTTGAGCGTTCTGTTATATGAAAATTATTTGGTTACAATCTGTAAGGGACATTTCTCTGGGACATTTCTCTGGGAACCCTGTTCTGTAATAACATTGGATCATTTAACTGAACTCAGAGTAGGAGGTGCCTTAGGATCAAAGTGGTTGTATCTGTTAGGACACCCGCAGCCTCATAAATCCAGTAACAAAACCTTGGAGAAAACAGGAGGGTTTATAAAAAAAAAAAAAAGATAATTAATCATTGGTCTGTACCATCATTAAATGGGAAACAGTAGTAAATTTGAGTAGAACTAGACATAAAGTAAGAGCGAAGACTGAAATTTCTAGAAGCAATTAAACTCGGTAATTATAATTGAGTATAGTAAAATCCTGCTCTGTAACTTATGGTGAAGCAGAAGAGTTTATTTTGAACTGCATAGAAATCTCATTATGGCTAAACCATTACAAATTTCTAGAAGCAATTAAACTCAGTAATTATAATTGAGTATAGTAAAATCCTGCTCTGTAACTTATGGTAAAGCAGAAGAGTTTATTTTGAACTGCATAGAAATCTCATTATGGCTAAACCATTACAGCATATAAATGTCAAGCAACAGCATTTAGGCAAATTACGGTATAATACCTGTAGAACAATATAAAATAGAACGAAGACAGTCTGAATTTCATTAGGTATTCCAATGCCCTAATAAATCCATCATTAAACAGTTCCAAACGCAACATTCGCATATATGAACATCAATTGAATTAGACTCTTAACTATGAAAAAAATTACAAACTTGGAGATCATGTCAACCCCTTAACATGCATAGCCGTAAATGTATGAACATATATACATTAGGGTAACGAAAATAGACTTCCGACAAGGCTCACCATCGTTTGACTCAGAACTTAACCCAGAAATTTCAGAGCGCTTGAATGCGCATAAATCCATATAACAAGAATCTTTTAAACATGTCAGATAGAGCATTGGTGGAAAAATGGACATGTAAATTACCAGAGCAAACTCATACGATGTTTTTAAAATAAAAATAAATTATGTCGAGGCCTATCAAGCCAAGTTAGCCGAGTTATCAACAGTCTCAGAAATCAATTAACCCATATCGAAACAAAGAAAGCACAAGAATGAAACAAGCAGTTATATATATATATATATGTATATATATATATATATATATATATATATATATACAGTTACCATATTCCAAGAGCGCACAGCTGGTTAAACCAAAATTTTAAAGCATTCAACGAAACCCTTTCAATATATAACAGAGAAACTATACATGGCTATGTCTGTGTGCCAATGTTAACAGTACACAATATTACATCCTAAATAACCAGGAACTCATAGTTCTTGAATAAGACATGAACGATACATTCATATAAGTTCATAAGTACCAATGCCTCATGGAGCGGCAACTGTAGATCTCCCTCTCCGCAGAAGAGATGATACAGGTGAAACCATTTCTTCAAAACAGAGGAATCAATAATCAACCTGACAAAAGAATGAGCAAGTATTCAGCCATTGGAACCGGCACCCTATCCATCAACATCTCTGGTACAGCAAGGGTTTTGGAGGAACATACCCGGAAAAGATTAATCCTTATACCTGGGCGGAACTGCTAGCTCTCCATAATCGCGGCGTAGAATCGCCCCAAGTTCTGCACAGTTCATACAAGTGGAGAAAATTAGGAACCATTATCTTAACTTAAACTCAACACCGGATCCATTCGAGGGTAACAGTAAAAGAATGGCGTAGGAAAATACCTGGTTCGCTGAGCAGTCTCCGGAGCTGTGAGATTAGACGGCGTTCGACTCGCCTTCAACCAAAAGAACGCGAACAAAACCCTGGTGCGAAACTATAATCAGAGGAACCTTCTGGAAGCCAAACCCGCACATAACAAATGAGGTCTAAAACCCTGGAGAGTTCCATGTAAAATCACTGGAACGATTCCTCATCGTTCAGTGGAGGGAAAGGGATTACCTCCGTCGATCTAATTCGGAATCCCGAGACACCAAGTACCTCGCATGCAACA
This sequence comes from Pinus taeda, assembly GCA_000404065.3. NCBI lineage: Eukaryota > Viridiplantae > Streptophyta > Pinopsida > Pinales > Pinaceae > Pinus > Pinus taeda. Next base: position 10,787 of record APFE030073361.1, on the reverse strand, counting down.
TTTATGTCGACAGCTACCGCCAAGGGTAATATCTGGATGGAGTAGAGCAAATCACGAGGAGAGGTCCAGCTGTTCAACTCTCGGCGAGTTGACATTTAATAGGTTTTGGAAACCAACTGTTGTCGTACCCACCAGCGCGAAGCCATAGGGTACGACAATGGAAATCCAAGTGTTTGAGAGTATTAAGATTATAAGGTTGGCTGTAAGATATATAAATATTACAATGAATAGTCGGATAGTAAATTGTACCGTTTACCAATCAATGCATAAATATATTTCATTTTTACAATACTTCTATGTATTTACACAAGCTGATGGAAGTTGTGACAATGGAGCTATTTGTCCATTAATGCACGGGGTAGTATATGTTACCAATCAAATTTAACCAAGTACATTATCGGACGGTGGCATATATATTGTTAACTGTTTAAAAAATTGTTGTGGGATTTCATTTTCCACTAAAAAGGAAAAAAATTGAAACATGAATCACTAAAATAAAGAGTCTTTATTTTGTACTAATCCATCCGTATTTTAGTTAAAAGGAGGTTATTATGCAATCTCAAGAAGATCCGAAGAGTACAATTTTTTTTAATGTAATTATAATTTAAACTATATAAAAAATAAAAACATTTATTATAATATTTAATATTGTAATTTATAGAGATGTTTTTTTAAATATTTTTTTCAAATTTATATTTTATTATATATTTTCCTGTGTGAAAAATAACCCATAAATATTGTTTTCTACCTGAAAAATAAACCACATAGATATTTACAATAATTAAAAATAAAATGTTAAAATTTCAAGATTTAATAAAATAATTTTAATTTTGAAAAATTCATTTTAATATAAGTGCATTTTTATAAGTTATGATAACTTTTTTCATGGAACTAGTAGAGAGGACCATTTTATTCATTTATATTGTTTAATCCCATGTCCAAGGAAAATAGACAAACATCATGTTCATAAGCTCATTTGTTCACAAGGAGAGTGTTAGTTGTTAGGATATCCTGATGAGACATTGTTTAGAATACATTTCATAAACATTTAAGTTGACTATATAGTTTATAAGTTATGATATTATTTTTCACGGAATTAGTATATAGGATATTTTTAGTTATTTATATTGTTTAATTTTATAATTAAGGAAAATGGGTAAATAACATGTTTTATAGGCTCATTTGTTCACAAAGGGAGTGTGAGAATAGTTTAATGAGACAATGTTCATAATACATTTTATAGATCTGTATATTCATTATATACTTTATATGTTGTGATATTATTTTTCATTTATTTTTTCATAATATGAAGTGTGGGAAATTCAAGTGAAAAATTAAATATATAATTAGAAAATTAATGAAATGACTTAAAATATATAGACTTTTGGTGGGTTAAACATTATTTTGACATAGTTTTTTTTCAAGATCACCATACTCTCTTGTGATTACACTAGGCATATATTGTCCCCGCCCATTAATGGAGAGATAGCTCTGTATATATTGTTAACCATTTAAAAAAATTGTTGTGGGATTTTGTTTCCCACCAAAAAGGAAAAAAATTGAAACATGAATCACTAAAATTAAGAGTCTTTATTTTGTACTAATCCATCCATATTTTAGTTAAGAGGAGGTTATTATGCAATCTCAAGAAGATATGAAGAGTACAATTTTTTTAATGTAATTATAATTAAAATTGTATTAAAAAATAAAATAAAAATAAAAAAAACTTTTATATATTTATAATTGCCAATTTTATAGACAGTTTTTTAAATATTTTTTTCAAATTTTTATTTATATATATTATTTCTTGTTGTGAAAAATAAAACCCCATAAATATTGTTTTTTTCTAGCTGAAAAATTAACCACATAAATATTTTACACTAATTAAAAATAAAAATTTTTAATTTCAGATTTTATAAAAATAATTTAAATTTTGAAAACTTCATTTAATATTAAAAAAATTATCACCTTTAAAAAATAAAAATAAAAAATAAATCCTAAAAATTCAACATAAACCAATTACAATGCATGTACCCAGTATCATAAGACTATAACCAATAAAATATAACAAAAACAAAACAAAATATTTAAAAATAACTAAATATTTGTATTTTATATTGTCAACCTTAACCACCAAGTTTTAATTTTTGGTCAAATAGTGAGTAATGTGGTAATAACGATTATAATATACCTGCCAACCGCAACGATAATAAGAATTCAGAGAACGGTCTAACCCTGTTATCAACTCAATATCTATAATCTTAGACCATTTAACAAAATGGAAAACCCTGTTTTACAGAAACCAAATGGATTGGACAAGTTCTGCAGCCTATCTTATTTGTGGAGATTATGAAAAGAAAATATGCAATAACTGGACTAAAAAATATAATGGTAACTCGAAAAATAATAAAGAATTAGAACACTCAAGAAAAATATAAGAAAAACTAACAAATATGGGCCAGTATCAAAATTACAGCTTGATAGAAGCATAACTATTCCCACGTTTTTAGCTGCAGTTGCTCTGCATATTTGTCATGTGCTTATATATTTCTCACCTTCAGTTGAATAATTAACATTTACCTCCACAGTTTATCAAGGAAAGGAAACTCAAGACCTAAAGTTAACCTTATAAGAGAAGGGAATAACCTTGTAAAATAAAGGAAATTCAAAATCTAAACACAAAAAAATAGTTAAAATTGTTGTATTTTGCAAATTAATATTAATACATTTTTTTTAAATAGGTTACATTTCACATGAATATATGGATCAATACCTTGGGTTCTCAGTACTATGGGTCATTTTTATTTTTATTAATATTTTATTTTTATAGGGTTTATTTTATCTAGTTTTTTTATTTTTATTTTTTATTTTATTTTGACCCAGTTAAAATGTTTTATATTACATTATCTTTCTAATTAATTTTATTTTTAAAGAATTATTTATTTATATTTTTATGTAATTGGGCTTAGTCAAAATATTAATTTTTTATTTTTTATTTTTATTTTTTTCCCCAGTAAAAATATTTACGTTACATTTTCTCTTTCTAATTAATTTTATTTTAAAAAAATTATTTTATTTATATTTTTATGTAATTGGGTTTAATCAAAGTGTTAAATATATTTAACACATAACAGCTAGAGAGCCCGGATGCAATAAAGTTTACATAATCATAAGTCATAAAAAATTTATCAGATCGTAGATTGATTAATATTTAATTATGAGCTCATCATTAATTATGATGATGGCACAATACTGTAGTAATAGCTCGACCATCCCTAGATCACTAATATAGCATGATAGATGTAGCAACAAGCATCGTTGTAGACCCTCCTCTACTTCACTTAAATCCTCACTGTTAGCCATGGAGCTTGGGATAGATGTTTCCGAATCAGATAGTTGTATGTGCCCACTACAACCAGAATCGTTTTTGCCTTCTAGTGATTATTGATTTTGCTAAAAGTAAGGAATTCACAAAAAATTGGCCTTTGCCTACTCATATGTTGTATTAACATCGGCACTGGAATTCACAATAAGGCGGTATATTAACTGCTTGTTATTTTCAAGCAGCCCATCAGGAACTACTCTATTGAGGCTATCCAACCAGTATTTGAATTCACAAATAATACAAATGTAAAAATGACACCATACCAAGCGAAGAAACAACATACGAATATAAAATGTATGATAGTCACTGAAAATGATTAATTATTCTGCTTCATCTTGATCTTTATCAATATCATCCTCAAAAGGCACGGCTTCTAAATCAAACAGTGGCATATCCATTAATCCCTTTGAAATCTTGAAGCCTGGAGTACCGAAATTCGGTGTTGCAACTATTGTGTCGTTCCCTGTAATGTAGTAGAGTGTGGGAGTCGATTCCAGGACCCCGTTTTACACCATCATCTATTAATGAAAACAGGGAACTCAAAATAGGGAGTTGATTCCAGCACCTTCATTTCTCGCCTCGTGATGCGTGACTTCTTTGAATTGTTATAACGGCCTTGCCCGCGGTTTGAACCTCATAGCATATGTAAATCTTCCACAGCGCCGAGAAGAAACCACGAGGCGACTATGTGGACTCATGGCATGGTGACGACGGTAGGCACAGACCATTCTTGATCCTTTTCTTCCTGAATTCTTGTGTCGTTTGTTTCCCTTCTTGGCCTTACACCTCACAAGATTGGAAAGAACCTCATATTTTTCATCATCAAGAACGTGATTGATTCCATGAATTACTAGGTTTGTATCACCGTAAAGATCTGGTGAAACAAGCCTGGCACAGTCGTTGAGCATGACATACTTGTCAGATCCCTGGTTCGTCAGAAGTCCCGTGGTAACGATGATGGTGCAGCCCAAGGCTAAGGAGGGGAGAAAACGGTGCCATCCATTCTAGGGTTGTTTCAATATTTCTCTTGTCGTTAGAACCATTTCATAACTAAATATTAATGCCGATCGAATCAATCCAATGGCCCAAGTTATTTCTATAGTCTAACACTCACATCAATGGCATATGAAGGCACATGTGGTATCGTAGGGAAGTTCTTTCTAGAGGAGACATTTTAAGACTTAATATATATAACACATACATTTAGGTGAAATTGAAATATTTTATTTATGATTCACTTTATACACATTAACATGTGAATACATTGAATTATTTTTATTATAATGTTTATCTCTTTATATAGACATGACCATAATTTATGGACATGGTTGCAATGTTCATGCATGATTTTTAGATATTTGTATAGCTATTTTTTATTCTTAAGCTTTCCATGGAAACAATCAAAAAAAAAATCCTTGAAAGTGGTTCATAAGTATGTAAATAGCATATTTACCTTCATTTATATCCTACCATAATTTAAGCATGTTTTTGCATAAAAAATGGATTGGAGTAAGATGTAAATAAATACACTCATCAAGAGTTACTTTCCACCATTATTTATGTTTTTCTTAGTACTATGTAAATGTGTAGATCTACTAATGGTTACTAGCCACCAAAATTTATGCAAGTCCTTGTGCTTGAGCAGACAATTAATTTATCTACTTCACATCTCAGTCCATTAGTTCTTCCCAAAGAAAGCCTATTAATTTAGCATTGACCCAAAGTAGGGTATAATTTTTTATGCAATTTTTGGCAGAGAGTAATTGCTAAATTGAATGGCATGCCTGAGTTCCCTGCAACACTTTTAATATGGACATTGACCCAACGTAGGGTATAATTTTTTATGCAATTTTTGGCAGAGAGTAATTGCTAAATTGAATGGCATGCCTGAGTTCCCTGCAACACTTTTAATATGGACATTAAAATAAATATTTTACTTGTGGCTGACACTAAAGTATTTTTTGTTATTAATGTATTTTTGTTTCAAATATTACAAGTAAATTGAAGATAGAATGAAATAAACAACATACAAATCAATAATATTATTTTTTTGCCAATTCCATATTAAGTATCAAGAAAGCACATATATGTTTTCTACTAAAAAATAAATTAAAAAGCTAATTATTTTTCAATTATTTTTTCTCTATTTAAAGTTGATATAAAGTTAAAGTGAAATTGAAGTATTTTATTTATGGGCGATGGTAATTTTTTTGTTACTAATTTAATTTGTTAATAGATGTATTATTTTATTATTTTTAAATGTAATGTTACGTGACAACGTCTCCCCCATGCTAGATTGTAGAGGGCCTCTCCACACAATAAAAATAAAATGAAGAGAATTGGGCTCTCTACCAAGGATAATGACCCACTTACAATTGACCAATCACTTCATTGTTGTATTTCAATATAATCTTCTAGAATGCTACAAAAGAATGCGCTCGCACATACCTCGGATTTCATATTAATTAGTTCATACCATTATAAAGGATTATCCTTGATCTTACTTGTTTATATTTAACTTCAAGTCTACTCCAAACCAGAAGTTCTTTTCAAGTCTGCTCCAAATTAGGTTTAATATTAACATCATAGGTCTATTTCCAAATTAGATTTTAGATTAGCTTCATAGGTCTGCTTCCAAATCAAATTTATATTTTCTTCATAGGTCCACTCCAAATCAGGTTTTAGATTATCTTCATAGGTCTACTCCAAATCAGGTTCAAATTAGCTAGCCTAACTTTAGGGTTGAGCTTGAATACTATCTCAGGGAGAGGACCTAATTTGACCATAGGAATGGGTCAAATTCTGTCTTAGAAGGGGCCTCAAAGCATGTTGAAACCTACCTCAGGTAAAGCCTTAGGAGAAGTTGAATTTGCCTCAAGTGGAGCCTCGGGACAAGCCGAATTTGTACCTAAAATAGGCCCAGAGGAATGTTGTCAAGGGCCCAAGTTTCTTTAAATGTTTTTCTCCAAAAACGTACTCCAAATTGATAATAAAAATGTTTTTCTCCATAAACATACTCCAAATCGATAATAAATAAAAAAACTCCTAGAAAACTCTAACCATAACAAGAAGACAAGTTTCCAAAAAACTACCCTCCAATTTCTTAACTCCTTGGTTCATAAGATATTAACCTTTTCACAACATGTCTGAATTTTTCTTGTCTTCCTTGACCAAAATTTACTTGAAAAAATGGGAGAGGGGGCAACCTATTTATAGGCATCGTTGACCCTCAAGGGTCAACTTAACTTAAGCAGGGCGACTTTATGTGAGGGCCAAAAATTCAATCTTCATCTTGAGAAATCATATCTCCTCAACGGGGAGGAGTTAGAGGATGATCCATAGCTTGTTATAAAGCCTCGGAAAGCACTAGAAGATGGTGTAATCCATTCTTTTGTTTTCCTTGATTCAATCCACCAAAATATTGATTTACTCTAGGGGCTACTTATGACCCTTTGATATTAATGACAACTTTCTTCCAATAATTGTTACATTGATAATTGTGTCTATTTTAAAATAGGGAATCTAGAATTTTAATTTAATTATCAATATTCATTAGGTGGATGGTTGGGATTTAACGTTCAATTAATCGTCTAGAATATTCATAGTAGTATACACAAATTAAGGTTGAGATTTATTGATCTGATAATCACCCGATGAGTGACCTCAGTTAAGAATTATTAATTGGAGGTATTACAGATTCATGTGCTGGTGTGTCTAAGTTATTTAAGCAACGGATCGATCATATTGCAAATACATAGACACTTAAAAATGGAAAAAAACAAAGAAATACAGTAAGCAAATACAAGAACACAAGAAATTAATAAGGAGTTCACCCTATCCTCCAGGGCTACATCTCCGGTACAGCTTCAGTGGTGGCCTTCTTTTTATTGTGTCTTGAAGCAGAGAATTACAATGGAGGAGCTCAATATGAGTCTCCTGAAACAGATTGGCTTGGCAGGGTGGTTCTTGGATTCCCCAAACCACTAGAGTACACAAAATCTCTTCCTTACCAGCTCTTTGACCTCTCTGGTCTGACAGATCCTCTCAGGGATGGCTTGAATCTCTCAAGCTCTCTGGTGCTCAACACTGCCCTTGGTCAGCTTGGTCGTCTGTCCTCTTTCTACTTTTTGCCTTACTGGTTCTTCTCTTCTTTGTCTTATGTCTTTATTGTTCCGTCTTTCGGTTCCCGACTCCTCTCCTCTGTCTGGTTTGTACATGGCTTTAAAACCATTCAAGCTCATGGCGGTTCGCTTCCTCTTCCCCTCCATCGATTCACTTGCTACAGCTTCGCTTGGAGTTCCCTGTTTCAGCGTCATCATCAAGCTCACAGGGAGTGGCCACTTGTCCTTCTGCAAACTACGTCAGCCTGCTTCGTCGGTTCAATTCTTTGGTTACGTCGTGGAATGAGTCTTCTGCCACCTTGGCGGTCAAAGAGGACCTCAAGTTCTTCTAAATTACAGCTTAACCCTCCGTCAATTCCGTCTTCTCCAATGGGCGCGATCTCAGCCGTTAGATCTGGAGCCCCCAAATCCGATGCCATTCACTCGTCCTGCACGATTGACTAGCTCAACCATTACCGCGCGATGAGCAGCGGTCTTCTCTCTCCTCTGCTTGTCATGCATTGGGCGCTGAGTGGAATCGCTCCTTTTTCATCAATACTGCTTACCACCCATGGATGCCCTCAATCAATATCGTCGGTTTCGGAGCGAGTCTCGCCTTTAGCACTTAGCCTTTTGTCCCACGGTTTTCCTGGCTCCCACGTGACCGAGTGCTCGGGGCTTCTCCATTTTGAGGGTTTTCGCCCAGCGCGCTAATCGCGCATCAAAAACTCCCTCTATTTCCCGATCCGGGCCTCCCAGGGACTAATTTCACCTCCCGCACAGTCCCCATGGGCCTCGATTAGCGTGCTTTGACCGAGGTCCTTGTCATTCCATGCTGGCTGCCACTGTCATTGGTTTAGAGGTGTTTTTGATCGTTGTTTTAAATTCTTTGATGTCTATCCCGACCTGGTATAGCCATGGCTCTATTAATCATTCTTTATGGATCCAATTCAAATCACGGCCTTCCCACTGAAAAGATTTTGGAACACCAAAAGTTGGTTTTCTTTTAAGCATCGACTAAGTGAGGGTACTGTTGTCTCACTTGCCCAATCTCAATCCACTTTGCACTACTTGGCTTCGAACGTTTGAGTCCAATTCTGAGGTACTCAACATCTCCTCTGTGCGTTGTCCTCACCTTCCTATCCAAGACTGTGTCTTCCTTCAATTCATTCAGATATTCAAGTAGCAGGTCATCAATAGAAGGCACTTACTTTGCTCTTTAGGATCCTCAATCATTGAAGGTTCAAACAATCTCAAGCAATCTGCATTTACGACTGAGTAGATGTGCATGTAAGCTGGTAGATAAAGGCGAAAAGCATTTTCCCCAATCTTCTCAAGTATCCTAAAAGGTCCATACCTGATAGACTTTAGCTTTTTACCTTCACCTTGCATCCTATCCTTATTGATATACAACCATACCTGGTCACCAACTTGGAAACTATGCTCTATCCGATGCTTGTCATGCCTTACCTTGTATTTGGCTTGGCTCTTTTCCAGTTGTTCCTATACTGCCTGGTGGATCTCCTGGATCTGTTCAATGAACCTAGTTGCCTTGGCCACATCATTGTGTCCATCAACCATGGTATCTTTACCAAAGACAAAATCCAAAGGAGACCTTGGTGTGAAACCAAAACAAGTTTCAAAAGGAGATCTTTTTGTAGAAGAATGTTTTGCTCTATTGTAAGCATGTTGCACATAACACAAATGTTCATCCCAAAGCTTAGGATGTTTTCTGCAATATCCCCTAAGTAACTGGATCACTGTCTTGTTAACTACTTTTGTCTGGCCATCGGTTTGTGGATGAAAAGTTGTGCTTTTCTTTAGTTGGGTGTCCATCAGCTCCCACAGACTTGACCAAAACTTCCCCACAAATCGGGTATCTCGATCAGATACAATAGAAGTGGGTAATCCAAAATGAACCCATACATGTTCAAAGAACATTTTTGCAGTTTGTTCAGTTGTAATTTGCTTATTACAAGGTATCAAAATGCACATTTTGCTGAACCTGTCCACAACCACATACAGATAATCATGACCTTTTCTAGACTTAGGAAGTCCCCCAACAAAATCCATGGAAACACTTTCCCAAGGGTGAGAAGGAACTAGTAATGGAGTGTACAAGCCTAGTTTTCTATTG
>APFE030073358.1:107622-127463 GCA_000404065.3 Pinus taeda | reverse complement strand
GGAAATATCTTAGAATTACATAAAGCTTTAGCTCTCACACCTAGCCAGCTCTTAGTACAATCCTCCTGGATGCTCATAGGCATACAATGCTTCTCACAAACCTTCTCCTCTACCCTCCAAGCCTCCTATTTCCTTGCGCAGTTTCTTTGGGTGATCCTCCTGTTACAAATTGTAACACTGATCACTCACACTAATCTCCGACCTTGTAAAACTGTGTAATCCTCAAGGAACCTTATTCCTTCTGCATGGATGAGTTTCCTTTATAGGAAAACTCATTCAACTAATAGTACACTGTCTCTGTCTTTAATCTCAACTAGGTCTTTCTTAGAATAGACATGCATGAGTTAATGATGAGAGAATCTTCACTTATCTGGAGTACACTAGTTAGATGCATGCATGCATTAATTGACTGAACTCACAATTAGTTCCTCAAACAGTTTGGAACTAATCTAACTGGACTTAACTCAATAAACTGAGCTAACTAATTACAACTCAAATACAACTCAACCTTATCTCCTTAATTAATGGATAATCTCCTTGATTTAAGGGATAATTGTTGCATGACTTCACAAAGACTTCTGACTTGAATTTATCCAACTAATTAATCCATAATGAATTAATTAATTATTTTTCAAGCAGCAGGTGAGACTAAATTCGAATTTTAATTCTCAATTTTAATTCAAGGACAAATTAAAATTGGAATATTCTGGATTCTACTTTTATCATTTCTTGTTGCTATTTTTAACAAGATGCTACTTTATGTGAAGTAGTGGAAGCTACTATTTACAGGAATCTTGTGGGTTCACTTTTTTATTTGGTGAAACAATACCGAACATATGTTTTTCAGTTAACTAGCTTAGTTAAGCAATGATTAAGCCAACCAAACTCTATTGGAAGGAAGTTAAACATGTGTTGAGATACCTCAGAGGCACCACTCAATTTGGTCTTTAATATCGACAGATAGAGGGAGTGAAGCTTCAAGGCTTCACAGATGTGGACTGGGAAGGAAGTCCATCTGAAAGGAAGAGAACATCAAGGGGAATCTTGAGTATTGGGCCATCAACAATTTCTTGTAGGAAGCACAAATTAGTTGCACTCAGTTCGATAGAAGAAGAATACATGGCTTCTAGTCAAGCAACTTGTGAACCTATTTAGATGAGGAATGTCCTTGTTGGGTTATTTGGTCAATAAATGGATCCTACAGTGATTTACTGTGACAATCAAAGTTGTATCAAACTCTACGAGAATCTAGTTTTTCATGATCAGTCCAAGCATATCGACATACAATATCACCATCTATGAGATTGTGTGCAGAGGAGAATCATGTTGCTAGAGTACATTTCTACGGAGGAACAAGATGCAAACATCTTGACTAAGGCATTTTCAAGAGGAAAATTCAAGTTCCATATAGGCAGGATTGGGGTATCTGATAATCCCTTTAATGTTGAGAGGGAGCGTTGAAATTTCAATAAGAAAATTCAATTTAATTTTGTCCTTGAATTAAATTAGGAATAAAATTGTAATTCCACATCACAAGACAACTTGTATGAGTTAACTAAGTTAATTTGACTTAGTTGGCTCATTTAATTTGAGTTGAGGGTTTAACTAGATTCATGTAGAGTGTCTCCTACATTATAGGAGCCTTGGTTGAGTTTATTTTGAGTTGTAACTAATTAATTCAATTTAAATGAGTTAATGTCAGTTAAACTAGTTCCAACTGATGGAGGAATTGGTAGGAGGTCAGAAAGTGGGGCCTTGCTTCATGTGTTCAACTAGTTAACTGATGATTCACTCATAAATAACTCATGCATGTTCAATCTAAGAGTTACCTAGTTGAGATTCGAGTTCAATGGAAATGTACTATTGGCTATATAATGCTCTAAATTGTTCAGTGGTGCATGCAGTCAGAGGAAGGCCTATGAGGAATTTGCCCAAAACCCAAAACCAGAGTAACCAGAACTAGAATTTGCCTCTTTAATTTTCCTTAGGGCTCATGAAGCATGAACCACTATTTTCTCTTTCAAAACAAAACTTCTTATTATCTTCTCTTCATTGAGTTTATCTCACCGAATTAGGGAGGAGTAGAGTTTTTTTTTTATACTAATCCAACCACTTAATAAACTGATACGTATGTAGGGATGAAGGGCTAACTTGTTCTCAATTAAGGATAACTTGACAAGGGAGGAAAAATTTAGTTTCTTCACTTGAAAATTTGATTTTTCCTCAAAGGAGAGTAGTTAGGAGGCATGTAAATACTCGTTGGAAAGGGATTAAAGATATATTTAAGGCTATGATAATCTCATCTTCACTTAAATATCCCTTTTATATCAATAACAATTGATTCTTCCAACAATATCCCCCTTTGTTATGGATGGAAACAATCCCCTCATATGGTACTCCCTTACATCGTGTTGCTCCCTGTATCATCATACTACTCCCTTTGTCATTATGTTGCTCCCCATGACTTCATGCTCTATCCATTTGACATCAATAAAAAGAGATAGCCTAATATGATACAAGAGAGATGACCCCATCTTTTGATGAATATATTCAAATGCTTCTCTAGGTGTTGGTTTGTTTGGGCTTGACCTAGGTTCGGATTATACGGTGCGCCAACAAAACCCTAAATCACTGGCCCTTTCGGAAACAACCTGCAATCAAATCATAGACTCACCCGAAGTGACTATGGGAGGTTTCAGAACTAGGTTTCTGTAGCCTTGAGGGACAAAGGGCTGTATAATTTTTACTCTACTTTCACTTAACACATTATTCTTTACTTCACGGTGTTGGATTATCAACTTAACCATGTCATTCACAACCATAAACAATACTAGGTGGAAGTAAAACATAACCAAAATACTGAACAGAAAGAAAAAGATAAACAATAATCATACACAAGTTATGTCCATCAAAATTTTACTTCTTATATTAATTCTTTGAAACAACGTACAATTCCTCGACTTGCGCACCCAGTTGCAGGTGTTTGCACACTCAGCCATTGAGCCTTTCCTTCATGACCCAAGCACAGATTACAGAGATATTTACTTATGCTTGTATCATTACTATATTCATGACTTCGAGTTACATATTTCTCCTATATATACTAATTACATCAATGGGTACAACAAAATACCATGGTCCTCCTAAAAAAATCAACTATTGCCCAAACTAGTTACCAAAAGAAGGGACTTTGACCCACCCCGAAGCCCCTAAAATATCATGCGGTAGCGCACACTCCACTCCCTAAAATGCAGAGTTCTGACCAAAACCCGGGCCAAGTTGGGTGCGTCCAATAGGCCCCCAATACTCACATGTGACTCATCCTGAATCATTCATCTTCCTTGCCTCGAATCTTTGCTTCTATGTTGTTGTAACTGACTTTGTACTGTTGTAGTATCTCTCCTGCCTGCTTCTCTTCTTTGTGCACTTATTCTAGTAGTGCCTTTGTCACTTGTCCTATAGTCTTCTACAACACTACTTCTTCCTTTTATCAAAGCTCCCGGAGCTTCCCATCCATTTCCTGTGATAGATAGAAAGCCTCATCTTGCCATGGTTGAGTTCTCTCCAGACAAATTTTCTCTTCCCTTATGAGTTATTTTATCTGTTTCTAAAGTGCCTTGCCTTCACTGATTCCAACGAGCTTCTGCAAGACTGGCAAGGTCTTTGTAGTTTCTCAAATCTCCTATAGATTCATCTTCTATATTTTGTACGTTCATATCTTCCTGTAGTGAAGTCCAAATCTACACAGTCTCCTCCAATTATTTTCCACACTCTGCCACTGTCTTGGATATGCCTGTCACTGTAGTCTTTAGGTCGATCTCCCTCTTTTCATGCACTTCTGGTGGCGTGGCTGGCTGCAACTTCATTTTCATCTCACTGATCTTTATTTCATATTCAAACTAAACATCTGTGATCTTCTTCTTTGATTCCTTGACTGCAAGGCTGAGCTTCACGAACTTATATTCTATTGAATCCTCCTCGTAGACATCCATGTATGGAACTTCCCTGTAAGTGGCTTCGACCAACTCTTTCAATCTCTACTATTGTAGCTCTGCCCGATCCTTATCCTTGATGTCTTGGCTGAGTTGTTTCTTCAACACAATGCGCTCTTGTTCTATGTGAATATTTAATTGTGATGTGTGTTGTTCACGTTCCTTTAGCTCTTTTATGATTCCTTGGTGTAGGTAATGTAATACTAGAATGGGAAGCATTGAAATGTTCACATTTACATGATCCCAAACTTTTTCCTGCTGCTTTACTTCGACGAAGTCAAACTGTGGAGCTTCGACAGGTATGCTCATTATCCCCATCACAAATGTCGTCTCTATTAGTATTTCTTGTTTGAGTCCTTGGCTTATTTGCGCTGTTTGTCTGAATGTTTGCACAAATATTTTCAATTCTACAATACTCTGTTTGACACCTATCAGGAGTGCGTTGTAGCAATTCTCTATTTTGTTCCATGAGTCCGCTATGACTTCTTGAATTTTCTCCCTAATTTCATCTAGGTCCCCATCAATAAGGACTAGTGGCATTGCACCCTTGGATTTATCTACTTTTCACTTCTTTCTACTCCTCGGTGAAGTTCCACTTTGCATCTTCCTCTTTCCTTTTTCTCTCTCTGTCTGCTCTCTAGTTTTCTCTTCGTCGTTCTCTTGTTCCTGTTCCTTCTCCTGTTCATTCTTGTCTTTATCCTTTCCACTTCGTTCCCCGTGCTATGAGGTTTCCTCCTCTATATCACTATCTCCTACATATTTATCCATCACAGTCATCCATTCTATGGGCCATTGTTGTATTAATGTCATAAGATCATCTTCGGTGACTAAGTATGGGAGAGGATGCCATGTCTTCATTGTATCCTTTCGAACCTGTATATAGATCCTATGAAAGCCTACTTTGAACTTCAAAACAAACTTATATTATTGGTACAAGCTTGGTGATAGTCTAGGGTGATGATTTACCAACATATGTAAATCCATGTGATACAAGACAAAAAACATTTTGTTCTCTTGTGATTGAGATGTCTCCTTAGTATACAAGAGTGAGGCATACTGCATGGCTTCACACACTATCTGCTTCTACTGAAGGAAAATGCGAATCCTCCTACTCCTTCCATGCCAAAAATTCTATGATCAAAATTAGCCATGCGTAGTGAAATGTCTTACCTTCTTCCTAAGCTTCTCGACAATCTTCCAAGAATTCTCTACATAGATATCCAACCCAGTTGTATTGGACCCCATTGTTACACTGCGCAGCTAGGGAAACAACTTCTGTGGGGACTTCATTGGCTTAATATTTTCGCATAATATTCCTAGCTAAGATATGTGCGATGAAGTGTACTCCTTGGTCACTGATCAAATTTATGTCATAGCCTTACTTTTTCTTGAGAATACCAAAATTCTCCATCATGTTCTACGCTATCACTTTGTCCTGCTCCTTACACACGAACTCTTCGGCGGGGTCCCTTTTGTGGTATGGAAACCTGGTAATCTACCATATTAGAATATTGTCAATGGGGATCCTCTTGCCCATCTAGAGGCATCCGTCATGCACCAACACAAGCAATTGCCTTATGCAGGCTATGTTAGGTGTACTTCTGCCGAAGTGCAGCATGTTTGGTAAGGCCGATTGCTCCAACTGTTTCACCCAATGATGTGGTTCCAATCTTATCACTCCGCTCTTTGGGTAATGGACTTACTTCAGGTACCTTCTTGGTGTGAATTTCATGTATTTGTTATGGTCGTTGAAATCGTAGTCCTTGAATTTCAACTGTGGGTTTTTCCAAGAAATTATCCTTCAAAAGGTATTTTCTCTGGTAGAAATGGTGTAAATGTGCCATACTTCACATCCTTGGAATGTTTGACTGGTATGGTATTGAATTTCCTGGGTGGTAAATATGGCAGAAGTGGGGATGGAATCACTGCTCTCTCTATGCCCATCTGTTGTTGTTCTGCTTCTTCTTCTATGTCTCTTATGAGTTGGGATTCTGGATGTGGTTCAACAAGCTTCTTAGGCTTCTTATATTGATTCTTCTTTGTTTTATGCTCCTGAGTTGGTTTCTTCCTTAGCGATCTTCGCTGCATGAGGGCCAATGCTATGAGTGTACCAGATGGTGTTGTAGTTTCCATAATTCCCTCTATACCTCTCTCTTCGAATATGCATATGATCTCTTCAGTGTTCATGCAGTAGTGCAAATTCTGATTTTTCTCAAAACTTAGCAATTTTTGAGCTCTCAAACAACGAAGTGCCAAAATCTTGGCAGGACACGGCCTTTTATAGCTCTCCTGATCTTCTAACCCCATCATTAACTTAGATCTTGCTCAGATTTTGTTTATGAACTGCATATCTATCCCTAGATCCTTGCCAACCTGTCCCCATAAATGCAATTTTCCGCTCCTCCAATGACAAGTTTCCTTTTTAACGATCATATTTCTAGTGAAATTTGATGCACCTTTCATTGTAGCTAAAAATCCTTCTTGTGTCGTGGTTCTTAAGAACTTTGACATACTCTTGATTGTCGTGAAGTAATCTTCCCATGTCAAATCTCTTTTTTGTAGTGTAGTTTATTGTCTAGTGCCCACTTTCAACTGCAGGTGGCACTAATAATTTCCTCCTTTCTTTTTAGAGAGAAGCTACCATGGTAGTGTTGTCCCTATACAATTTCAACCTGCTGCCATTCACCCTCCCTAGTATCAATTGTCCATTCAATTTCATCAATTGAACTTTGCCTCCATTTGTGATATGCTTGATGATATAGGGGCCCAACCAATGCATCTTAAACTTTCATGAGAACTTCATGAATTTACTGTCATATAGAAGGACATGATCTCCTTCTTGGAACATCTTTTGCTTGATATGCCGGTCACGGAAAGATTTTTCTCTTTCTTTCTGCACTTGCTGATGAAATACTGCTACAAATCTGTCTTCCTCTAATGCGATCAACTGCACCATTCTTTCCTCCATTATGTTAGGATCAACCATGTCTGTAAAGGTTGCAACCCTTAATCTTGGCACGATATACTCCATGGGAACCCATAGACCAACTTGAAAGGTTTTTGGCTTGTTAGCTTCTTGAATGTGGTTCTATAAGCCCATAAAACCATTGGAATTCTTAGATCCTAGTCATCTCTATTCACATTGCACACTTTGGTCAGTGCATTTTCCAAAATCTTGTTAAAAGCTTCGACTGTGCCATTTATCTGAGGGTGATTTGGGGTGCTATTCTAATGATACACCTAGAATTATTCATTTAATGCCTCAATGGTCTTATTTAGGAAATGTGATCCTAGATCACTCATCAAGACCTTTGGACACCCAAATATGGACAAAATATACTAAAAAATGTACTTCGTAGTAGTTTCTGCACTGTAATCCCTTACTGCTTGTGCCTCAGCCCACCTTGTCAAATAATCAGTTGCTATGATTATATACCTCACACTAGTTTTCTTCCCAAGTGGGTTGATAGGTCCAATGAAATCAACAGCCCATTTTCCAAAGGCATACAATGTCACCTGTGGCACCAATGGCATTTCATCCCTCCTTGATAGCTTCCCAGTTCTCTGACATACATCACATGCTTAAAAATACTCCTTTGCATCCTTGTGTAGTTTGGGCCTCCATAATCCTGCTCTTATGACCTTCTACGCAGTAGCCTTCCTTGCATCTTGTCTACCAGCTACACCTCCATGAGATTTTCCCAAAATAGTCTGTCTTTCATGTTCAGGGACATACCTGCGCAATATTTCATCTAGTCCCATCTTACAAAAATGTCATGCTATCAATGAAAAATCAGTTGTTTTCACCACTAATTCCTTCTTCTACTTCGTAGTATATTATGGAGGAGCCATTCCTATAGCTAAAAAATGAATAATGTCTGCGAAGTGATCATCTGCAATCTTGATTGCAAACGACTGCACATCAAGGATATTGTCTTCTACACTGGTTGGTTCTTCCCCTGTTTCCAACCTTGATAGATGATCAGGCTTGAAATTAAACCTTCCTGGTTTAAAAATAACTTCAAAATAGTACTCTTGAAATAACAACAACCATCTACAAATTTTTCCTCTTGGGACAGGCTTGTTCACCAGATAATTCAATGCAGAATGATCTGTAAACATCTTAAAATGTGATCCCAGCAAATAATGTATGAATTTGTGCAATGCATATACCATAACCAAGCCTTCTCTTTCTATGGTAGTGTAGTTCTTCTATGATTTAGACAACTTCCTTCTTGAAAAAGCTATAGGGTGATCGATTTCTCCTACACCAGGATGTGCCAATACTACTCCCTAAGTTATGCAAGATGCATCTACATGAACATGAAACTCCTTAATCCAGTCTAAGAAAACCAAGATAGGTGAAATTACCATATTTTCTTTCAATATATCAATACTTTTGTAGCATTCTTCATTCCATTGAAAAGTCACATATTTATTCAATATTTTCTGCATTGGCGCAATTATCTGCGCATACCCCTTAATGAATTTTCTGTAATATCCAATGTGTCCCAATGTAGTGCGCAACTATCTCACTATTTTTGGTGGAGGTAAGTTCACAATGACAACTATCTTCATGGGATCCACCATCAAATCCTGCTTGCACACAAAATTCCCCAATAGTATGCCAAAAGGCACACAAAATATACATTTCTTTAAGTTCAATGAGATCTGGTACTGTCTACATATGTCCAACATAAGCCTTAAGCTCACAACATTCTTTTTCAACTGTCCAAATACTATCCAATCATCAAAGTATACCTCCAAGAATTTGTGTATGTACTCCTTGAATGTTGTGACCAAAATTCTTGAAAATATAATAGGGGTGTTCTTTAACCCAAAAGGCATCACTGTGTATTAGTATGAACCCCATTCTGTTGTAAATGTGGTCTTATGCCTATCCTATGGTGCAATATTGATATGATTATAGCAATAAATGAGTAGGCCTCCTGTCCTCCTACATTATCTATCACCTCATCTGTAAAGGATGTAGGGAAAGGATCATGCACACATGCATCGTTTAATTTCCTTAGATCTACAAAAATCATGATTTCTCCTTTAGTCGTGTTTTCCTGGACCACCATAAGAATTACCCACTCTGATTCCTCCACAAGTTCAATGATCCATGTTGTTATCATTTTATCTAACTCCTCTTTCACATGTTCCTTATATTTTGGGTTCAATCTCTAGGGTCTTTTATTGACAGGTTTCGCATTAGTTTTAAGGGGAATCCTCATGACTCCTAGATCCCCTAATATCCCCTTCATTTATGAAAGTTTTGTAGGGAATAACTCCTGGTATTCATGTAGTAGCTATGTAATTTTACTAACTGTATCCTTGTCCCAATAGTCCCCTATAGTTTGTTATATACCTAGGGGGGATAATATGGGGTACCAAGGGAGGTACCCCAAGGTAATAATGTAATAATGGGATGAGCCATAGTAATAAATAAGGTGGTTAACCCATATCATGTAAGGGACCACAAGTAGTTAGTAATAATGTAATGGGCCGATGGTATTAGTCGATGGTATGAGGGAACCATGGTAATGATCCATGGTATTGTATGTATGAGGCCTATATAGAGGGCTAGAGACTCATGTCAAGGAGAGTTGTCAAGAAAATATTGTATGA
Organism: Pinus taeda; assembly: GCA_000404065.3. Taxonomy (NCBI): domain Eukaryota; kingdom Viridiplantae; phylum Streptophyta; class Pinopsida; order Pinales; family Pinaceae; genus Pinus; species Pinus taeda. The sequence continues at coordinate 117,840 of APFE030073358.1, read as the reverse complement.
ATAGGCATATGGTTGTGGGTGTTCTCCTTCCTTAAGGAGTGAATGTATGGTGTTGCCCTACCTTAAGGGTTTGATCAATAAAGAGTCATTTCATATTATTTCTGGGTTTATTTGCATTGTCTTATATTAACATATCAAATCATCCCCCCTAGGTATATAACATAGTTGCAAACTTCGGTTCCTCTTCTGATCCTATATTCACCTTCTTTGTCTTACTGGATTTTCTATATCTAGTATTTTTGGCTCAAGTCCAACAACTTTGTGGTGTCCTTTTGATTCTTCTATGTCAATGTTGTGCAGATCTTCATCTTCTTCTGCAATAATGTTATAGCATTCCAATGCATGTTCTACTTGTGGAGTTCAATCTGGTTGCTTCCATGTCAGCGAGGTCCCATTCCAAAATATCTTTTCTATGACTATTTGAATCTGAAAGTCTATGCATGGGCAATCATCTTCAAAGCTAAATGTTAATATAAACCCTTTAACCAAATCTGCCCAATTTACAGTGCCATGTCAGAGTTGTGTTTCTAGGTACCACTTCATAGGAATTCTCTCTAATGTGTGGATAAACCCATGTACCCATTCTTGTTCTGGAATCTCCTCCCATACTGTAGTGCATTGGTGACTATGCTCCATAAGGTAAACTTTACCATCATATTTCACCTCCTTTTTTGTATCCACTAGCCCAAACCTGATCCACATTAATCTTCGACACTCCTGCCAAACTTCTATATTTCTTTTATGTACACCCCACCATCTAGCAGGGGTAGATATCAAGGCCACATCCAAATCTAACATCCTTTTCTCTTTAGGTATTTGTCTTTCATAATCATCTAGGAAAGTGTTTACATTACCTAAACCATCATAGTAAGGCAAATTACATACCTTAGAACTTATACAACGAAGTGATTTAGTGATCCTTACACATCGCCTTATAGACACTTCGTGTAGCCTATTATACCAATTTTACCATTCTTCTTCTGAATTTGAGGTACAAGATATATCCTACTCCCAGCTCAATTTTACATCTACAATGGGTTTAATCCATTTCTCTTGTTTGGCTTTTATATGATAAATGTTATCTATATTTGCTACACAGTATTCTTCTCTAACTAGCTTTGTATACCTCACCCCTTCTGATGGGTCCAATGGAACAATTACTCTCATGTTTTCCTTTTCAAATACCATTTTCCTCTTATTTAAGTTATTTATAGCCAGATGATCAAATGCCTAATCTAGTCCAAGAAATGCTAGATAGAGGTTGCTATCATCCACAATTTCTATCACTTCAAAGTCTGCAATATTGCGTACTCCTTCAATGTCTACTGTAACGCTTGGTAACCTCCCCATAGGGAAGTTTTTTTGTTGGTTGGCCATTCTCAAATGAATTGGTGACCATTGTAACTTCGGCTTACCCATCAATTCCCAGGTCTACTTTGGTAAAAAATTGGCATCAGATCCTAAATCTAGAACAACCTGATCCATGTCGTATTCTCTGATTTACACAGTGAGCCTCATTTATTTTCCATCCCTCCTCTTATGTCGATGTAAATTTTTAACTGCGCACATGTCTCTTCACGGTACTTCTTTAGAAGCACAAGAATCAATCAATTCTTGAAACCCTTCTACAACTTTATGGTTTCTTAACATCTTCTTGCAAGTTTGTAGGAAAGACTTTAAAATACCTAGATCCATATCTTGTGTCGTATCTAATATTATGTCACAATTATTCTTCTGCATTGGTTTTGGATGCATGTTGTCGAAGCCCCAACATCCATAAAGCTTCACCTTGCCTCCATAAACTCTTGTTTTTCATTTTGAACATTGAAAGCAGGAACTTTCTCCGCAATCTTTCTTACCCATGTGGCTTCAACTTCCTTCTTTCCACCTACTTTATCATTTCCAATCGCAGCTCCACTCCTTGTTACAATATTAACGCAAGTTTCATTGGTCCTCGGTTATGCAATCATCATTTGAATGTTCTGTGTCAGCTGTTGATTTTTATTTTCTTGCATTTTTTCCATAAGTACCGAACACTCCTCGATTACATGATCAAATGATTTTCAATCCTTACATGTCGTAGTAGGATTATGAGAGTCTCTTGCAAAGTGCCCTGCCTAGCCGTAGTTATAGCAGATAATCTTCCCATGACCTTGACTAGCTACGCCACTTCAACCTCTTCCTTGATATCTGCCTCGACCACTACGCTGCCCAATTCCTTCCTGTCCATGTTATTTAGCTCGCATTTTATATGTGTCAGCACCGCGATCCATCATTAATTCATAAGCTTGACAATTCTTCTCATAATGTCCCACTGATTTACAAAAATTTCAATATAAATTCTTTGGAGTTTACACATATTTTTGCAACAAATAACAATCTTCTATCTTCTATCTCTTGTTGCATCAAAGGAAATCTAATATATGGTAGCAACGCAGCTATGAACCATTTGTTATGTTTCTATGGAGCTATGTCAAAGGTAACCTGATCCAATAATCCGTTGAATCTCTGATCGAATTCCCAAACAGGCTCAGTTAGCCTTTGTTTGATCTCCTTTAACTCTGTGATACATTGTGACTCAGATTTCGGCTTCTTAAATTATTTTACCAACGTTGTTTTAATGTTTGTGAATGATATAATCTGATTTCTCAAATACTTCATGTACATTAACGCTCGGTCTTGGAATGTCGTGACGAGTTGCACCTTCTTTATATTTTCATCACGAACCTGCTTTGTTGTCCATATTGCTACACATAAAAACTAGAATTCTTATGGATCCTTTGATCCAGTTCCTTTAAACACAGGTATCTAAACATCATCAACCATATTTATTTTCATAGGGGGAGGGGGGGGAGGGGTAGGGCTATTGGGGCTAGGGGGATGAGGAAAACCAAATTTACCTTGACTCTTGCTAGATTCTGGATTCGACAAACTTTCAAGATGAAAGGGTGAATACTGCGAATTTATTTTGGGGTTTTCAGGGAGCTTTACTTCACTTTTAGATTCACTCAACAAAGGGCTATAGTTAGTTTCTATGAAATACTTCAGATCTTGGCCACGAGATCTCTTTTTAGTGTCTATTCTATATATTTTCCCACTTCATGTTGTTCCAATTTCTTCTTCAAATATTCTTCTAAACATAAGTAATCTAATAATCTGATTGCATTTGTAGAACTCCCTTTTCACACAAAAGCATCTTCATCAAAATTTTTAAAGATCTCAAGTACTTACCTCACGTTTCTTTGAAAATATTTTGTTCTACTTTGTGGAGTCTACCGCGAACTCAGTAATGAATCCTCCCAAGATGCTATCAATCCATAAATCAGTAACCCTCGAAATTGTATTATTAGTGTCCTTGAGTTTTTGTATCAATTCAGGAGTCCCCTCCTTAGGTTCGTCTCCTTTAAAACAATCTTTTCTCTTAGTCAACCTTGATATCCACTCATATAGCTCAACATGAAATGAACCGAAGAAAATTTCGTACTGGTCTTCAAGAATATACTTCTGTAACCACCTTTTAGATGACAGTCGAGGGTTTCTATTCCCCCGATCTGCAAATTATCGTTCTTTCTGTTCTACCCACTCTTGGATTTCCTTCTTTGACGGATGCCACATAAACATATCCCTCAAACAGATCCTGATCCTGACAAGGAAACCATTTTGTGGTTTGTTTGGGCTTGATCGAGGTTTGGATTTTACTGCGTACCAACAAAACCCTAAATCACTGGCCCTTTTAGCAATGAACTACAAGCAAATTGTAGTCTCACCTGAAGTGACTATGGGAGGTTACAGAACCAGGTTTTCGCATCCTTGAGGGCTAATGTTCTATGGAATTCTTACTCTACTTTCACTTAACACTTTATTCTTTACTTCACAGTGTTGGATTATCTACTTAACCTTGCCATTAAGAATCATAAACAATACTATGCATAAGTAAAACATAACCTAAATACTGAACAGAAAGAAAAATATACACAATAATCATACACAAGTTATGTCCATAAAAATTGTGCTTATTATATTAATTCTTTGAAACAACGTACAATTCCTCAACCGGCGCACCCAACTGCAGGTGTCTGCAAACTCAGCTGTAGACTTTAGGTCTCATCACACTCAGCTTCGGAGTCTTTCCTTCAAGACCCAAACACATATTACAAAGATATTTACTTATGCTTGTATCATTACTATATTCATGACTTTGACTTACATATTTTCTCTTATATTTACTAATTACATCAACAAGTACATAAAAGTACCATGGTCCAAATACCATGGTCCTCCTAAAAAAATCAACTATTGCCCAAACCCATTACAAAAAGAAGGGACTTTGAGCCACCATGAAGTCCCTAAAACATAATGCAGTACATAACTCTACAATACCATGCACTTTGTTCCCTAAAATGCAGAGTTCTGACCAAAACTTGGGTCAAGTTGGGCTGCGCCCAACACTAGGTAGGGGTTTTGTGAAGGTGTTTGGAATATGTTCCTTAGTGTTGACGTATTCCATTTTGAAATTTTTCTTTGCAACTTTTTCTTAGAGAAAGTGGTACTTGATTGGAATATGTTTTGTTTTTGAATGCATGACTGTATTTTTTGAGATATTGATTGCACTCATGTTGTCATAGTATATGGTGATAGGATAATTTGTTTCTACTTTGACATCCTTCAATGCTTCCTTCATCCATATGATTTGTGTACAACAATTGGTTGATACTATATACTCAAATTTATCTATGTAGAGAGATATAGATGAGTGTTTCTTTCTTAGCCAAGACACAAGACAGTCTCCTAAGAAGAATGCATTTCTAATTCTACTCTTTCTGTCATCAATGCTTCCTTCCCAATCTACATTGGTATATGTTTTCAATGTAATATTTGTGCTCTTAGGGTACCATATAAGTCGAAAATCAAGGGTCCCTTTTAGATATCTGAATATTCTTTTCACTACTTTCATGTGTGATTCCTTAGGGGCTAACTAGAATCTTGACACCATTCCTACTGCCTGCATGATGTCTAGCGATGAAGTCGTTAGATATAGAATCCCTCCAATCATTGATCTGTAGATAGTTTCATCTACTATAGGGGATTTATCATCCTTACTCAGTTTGCAACCTGTAATCATAGGCATGCTTACAATAGTACTTCTTCCATCCCAAATTGCTTAAGGATATCCTTGAGGTACTTTTTTTGTGTTATAAAAATTCGATCATTAGTTTTAGTTACAAGAAGTCCAAGAAAGAAAGAAAACTCTCCAATCATTGACATTTCTTGGGAAAATTTGTGACTAATCTCATCATTATATATACTAAAAATCAGACCATCCACATATACCAATGTGATCAATATATTTTCTTTGTCCATATTCATGCAAAGATTGATTCTTGCAACTCCTCTTTTGAATCCTTTTTGTTGAATATACTGATCAAATCTAACATATCAAGCTCTTGGAGCTTGTTTTAATCCATACAAAGCTTTCTTCTATTTGCAAACAAAATCTTTATTTTTTGACAAGTCAAACCCTTATGGTTGTTCTAGGTATACATTTTCTTTCAGATATCCATTTAGAGATCTCAAATTCACATCCATCTGATAGAATTTGAATCCTTTTGAACAATAAAATGCTAAAAATACCCTTATAGCCTCTAATCTAGAAACATGAGCAAAAATCTCTTCAAAGTTAATTCCTTCAATTTGAGTATATCTCTTGCACACCAATCTTGCTTTGTTTATGATGACTTGTCCATCTTCATTCATTTTTTTCTTATACACCCACTTGGTTCCTATGGAATTCTTATACTAATTTGGACGAGGTACTGCTTCCCATTGTTCCTTTCATTTCAGTTTGGTTCATCTCTTCTTCCATTTCCTTTATCCAATGTGGATCCTTACTTGCTTGAGTGAAATCCTTTGGTTCAACTAGTGATAGTAAGGTGATATCACTCCTTTTTTGTTTTTTCTCATCTTTCTTTGAGTTTTATTGGCCACCAAATAGACTCCCCTCTCATTTTTCAAATGATAAGGGACCCTCCTTTGATTTTTTTGTTTATTTTTGGTTTTGATATCCTTCTTTTCACCGAAAACTAAAATTAAGATTCAGAATCAAAAATTTTATTCTATACTTTGACATGGTTTTCTTTTTGTTAACATGACGTTTGATGAGGCACATTTTAAATGCTATTGATAGTGTTGATGCTTGTCTTGTTGTATTGAGAATTTTTCGTCCTTTTTGTGAAGTTATAGATATCTCATATTTTTTGGGAAACCTTGTGACGCTATAGGTCTATTCAATTGAACCTTATAACACTATATGAATATTATGTTTTTATTTTGTACTCATATATTTTGTTACCTTGATTGTTGGTTAAATTTGTGCTCAAAGTCATGGTGTTTGTGTTTATATATAAATTCATGGAACATGAGTGTTTTGACTATTGTCAAACCTTGTTATTACATATAACATTGGTGTTTATATTATTAATGTTTCATGCTCTTTAATATGCACATTGTTGCAGTCCTATGACCTTATAATATCATTTGACATTATTAAACTTCATGATCTATGTCCTGACGATATTATAGTTCAACATATCAAAATTTAATACCATATCCTATGGTTTTGTGTGTAATTCAACTATGATAAGGAAGGATATTGATGCATTATGCAATGTGTTAATTCTTGACAGCACCAGGTACATTCTATGAGATTTATTGTGAATAAATTATTCATTTTTATGATGACCTGGCTTAATATATCTAAACATGCAAATGTAACTATTGAAACTTGGTTATAACCTTCATTGTTTTCACATATCAAGATTTGAGGCTACATTATTGTTTTGATTTTTATCATTAATATACGTACATTAGCTGCACCCCATTAGTTTCTCAATTCACAACCTAGGGTTTTCATTTCAGTATTCTTTCCATTCTCGTTTCAAGTTTTTGCCTTGCATGACGCTTTGTAGTGCTTAGTGTTTACTCTATAGAATTATGCATGACTTGTTTGAGTGTAACCAATGCCTAACTATTTTTTATCGTGTTGAGATGTTTAGGGTTTGGGACTCTCATTTGCTTTGTATTACCTCCTCTGCAAACTGAACCATAGTCAAATCATAATTGACACCCAAAAAATGCCTCCAGTGGTTCAAACCGAGTTGTTGAGGGTGATATCATTGAATCTTATGAGGAATATCGGAACCTCTTTAAGGAGGTTGGTTGGTGGGACTTTTTCAAATGCTTCCAGGGTTTTAATGAAGAGGTGGTTAAGTCCTTCGCCTCCACCTTCAATGATAGAAAATGTAAGCTCGATGATGTCAAGATTTGGGTTGATACAAACTTCATTGTAGAATCATATCATCTTTCTATGGAAGGCTATAATTGGTCGAAGAATTGCATTGTACATAATGTGTCATGCTGAAAATTTTAGTCCTCAAAAAGTTGTGCATATAACGTTAAAGGTATGCTAGTCAGCTTTGTGAAACTAGCAGGATTTGTTATATTTTGTTTGGTGGTTTATAACATGTGAGGGTAGATCTGGGTTTTTATTCATGTACCACATACATTTGTTGATGCATTTTTTGGGTTTTAAACTTAATCTCCCTTTCTACCTCCAAAAGAGCCTTGCTAAGATGCCTAAGGCACACCAAGTTTAATGTAAAAATCTGAACTGGTCTCTTTTTAACCATGGTTTGATTTGCATTCTTGTAAGATACCACTTGGCCAAGACTAGTAATACTTGGGATGCATTTATTTTATATAATGGTTTTGATAAGTCCCATGTCATTAAACAATAGGAAAAAAAACCTTAGGGTTTCACCCAATCTTCAACCACCTAGTTTAGCTCCATATGATTCTCACGACATTAATGATTTCAACCCTGATGAGCCGTATCATTATGATGCGTCAGAATTTTCTGATCGTATTAAGGTTAAAGATCCTAAAGCTATGCCTATTCACATTACTCGAAGCATGGCCAAGAATTATGGCTTTCAACATATCAAACTATAACAAGAATTTAAAGATAATGTTGAACCAAACTTCTCGGACCCTAAACCTATTTAAAAACTTGAATAGGAAAATAAAATTAGTCAGTCGGACCCTAATATTTATACCCTGGTGAAGAATAAACATTTAGAAAGGAAAATATCTAGAGCAAGGTGAAGAATGGGAAAAAAAATTCCCTGATAAGGAATTCTATGTCATTCTCGAATCTCCTATCGAGCCCTTGCTAAAGAAAATTAAACCTTAGTTAGGTGATAACTCTGCATTCGTTGATAAGTATAATTTCAGTCAGGATGGAGACAATGATTTTGGTAAACACCCTCAAAGAAAGATTGGATCTGAAAATTTTATACATGATATGTATTGGCATTAGCAATATCTAGTTATGGTATCTTGTTTGGAGCATTGAATTAACCAACATATACATGAGAACTATCAGCTCATAATTCTTAATCAACTTAGGGATAATTTGAAAGATAAAAAATATTTAGGGTATGAGAAGAAAGAACAGTCAATCTACACACACATAATTATTAAATCACATAATGTTAAAGTGGTTATTACTCTATATGCACATGATTCAAACTCTGCTAAAAAATGATTATGTTGTTTATCTATTTTTAGGGTCAATGATTTTGAGTTATATTTTATATTTGATTATGTTTGCTAATTATAAAAGGCTACTATAGAATCAAAGATTCTATAGCATCCTATTGTCATTGCTACAACACCCTCCCAAACATTGGCTTACATTCAAATTTCGAAGCCTTCTTTGACTTTGCAAGTTGTCGTTTCTAGTAGTAAGAACTGCCCAATGTATATTCTCTAAGTTTTCTAGTCCCTTTGTGAAGAAAACTAAAGTGTCATGTTTTGGCATGGGAAGTGTCGCACATCACAAAAAAAGGAGTTATGGTTGATTTCAAGGGGAGAATTTGGTGTCGATGGGTCCTATTTATCGTATAGACATGTATCATAACCATTCCCAAAGTTTCATGCATTGTCGCACAAGTGTTGTCATTGTCCTCGCAAAGTGTACCTTAAGTGTCACACCTAGAGGGCTATGTTGTTTTGTCATGGCATTAAGGGGACCATGTTGTTTTCGAGTGCTGAGTGTTCAATGTTGTGTCATTGATTATTTTGGGTGTGTGATAATGTTCAAGTCCAACCATGGTTTCATATATGCTTCACTGATCCCACACTTAATCAAATTCTGGAAGATTTTATGACCAACCAACTTGCGCTCACTTTTCCCTCCTTGAACTGTGCATTGTGTAGTGGAAATCCTCAAGCATCTACCCTTTCCTCCTAGAACTGCGTCATGCACAATTTTTTCTTTCAAGGACTATGCATTATGTAGCCACAATGCTCAATTATGGCCTCTAGAGCTCCACAACCATGCAATCAAGCCTCCTTGTCAGTATCCTTCTGTGCATTGTGCAATCCCAGTCTGTAGTCTACTTCCTTGGCTCTTTGAATTGTGCAACTGTGCAATCTACTAGCCTCCCCCTCTTTTGAATGATGCTTTGCGTAGTCACAGTGGGAAAGTCTGCCTCACTGTGACACTCAATTGTGCAGTCTTCCTGCCCAAGCCTCTAGTGTTATGCATTGTGTAGTCAAAAGCCTCAACATCTCACTCCTAACCTCTGGAACTGCACAATACGCAATACCTGAGCCTTCCTCCCAATATAGTACCTGGTTCCATTTGAATAAGTTATTTTCATGAAGCATTCTATACTAGTGTTGTGTGTGGAGCATGATTGTTCAGAGGTCTTTGTTTCAGCCGGATGTATACCCCAGGAAGTTTTGTACACCCCTCCACGTGGGGGGGCACGGAGGGGACTTGTCCCCCCCGCGGGGGTCCGGGGGCTCGGGGGTAGCGCCCCCGAAGCTAAAAACAGATGTAAATTTGCCTTCTAAAAGTATAGTAATTTCTAGTCAATCTGAGCCGTTCATTAGGCAGATGATCTGACGGTAGAACTTAGGTTTAGTTTAGGGTTTTTTTCCCTAGAAGGCAACCCCTCTCTTTGTATGAGGGTATTGTATTTTGAGGCGGATATAGATGTGTATTATGTGTGAGAGGGAAACAGAGAGGTGAGACTGTGAGAGAAAATAGAGGATATTACAGCGGCTTTGCTGTAGGTTGTGTCTCTTCATTTTGTTGGATAATAGAAAGGAAGGACTGGCTGTTTGAGGTGGACGTAGCCCAAACTGGGTGAA